>APFE030856922.1:0-133500 GCA_000404065.3 Pinus taeda
CTTGGGGTCATGCCCCAGCTCTATAATTATATCTTCCAAAGACTTGATCCTGTTGTCTTTGGCCAAGGAGGATGCTTTCTCCAACTCTAGTTGGGCAGTTGTATTATTTAGGCTGTTCTCCAGCATTTTTGCCAACATTGTCTTGTCTTCCAACGTTGCATAGACCATTTCACCCGTTTTCTTATGGAGTTCTATTTGGTCCATAGGGTGAATGTCTTTTGCAAGAACCTCCAGGTTGGTTCTTATGTAATCTGCAGCTGACTATGGCTGCACCGTGGTTGGCCTGAAATGACTCATGGTCATTTTTCCTTCTGAAATGTCATATGCTGCCATGAGCCTCTGCTGATTTGTGGGGGGCATCTTTAGCAACTGATTGTAGATTTGGAGCCTGAGTGGCTCATTTCTTCTCTTGATATCAGTAAACTGTTGCTTGATGCTCACCTCTGCTTTTCTTTGATGGCTTGAGTAGCTGACCTCTCCTCCAAGATTTCTCTCTTGTTCTTGCTGAAAGGAACTAGCAGATACCTCCATGCTTGGTGGGCCCATTATCACCGATTGCCCCATAAGCATTTCTTCTTCAGAGAGGGGATTTAATCCCTGCCTTTTCTCCCCTTGATTTGTGGACATTGTAAGGGGAGTCTCCTGCTCTCTGTCCCTCTTCTTTCCTTTTTCCACCTTTTGTGGAGTCTGGAGTACTGAGGTCTCCACCATCTTCTCTTGCCCAGAAGGCATGTTCTGTTGAGCCTGTTGCTCAGTAGGTGCTGGGGCCTCAGCCATTTGTTCTTGCTGCATAGGCTGCCCCTCTTCTTGAAGCTCTTGTTGTTGTTCTTGTTGCTATTCAACCTCCTTCTCTACTTGTTGCTCAGTTTGTTGTTGTGTTCTAGGAGCTGATTGCTCATGCTCCACCTGCTTGCCCTTGCCTTTATTTGTTTCTTATTGGGCAATTTTGGCTACTCGCTGCTGGGCTGTGGAAGATGAGGCAGCTACTCCAATTTGCCTCTGACAGGAGGAAGAAACCTGCCCACAATGTTCCAAGTCAGCCTCTTTCTCAATATTGCTAGTTTCTCTTCTTAGCATTTCTTCTTGCTTATTGGCTCTTCTAATGTGCCTTCTTCCTAGCTTAGGCATTGGCATACTTCTCAACATGAGGGATTTTCACATGGACATAACCACCCAATTTATACTTTATTCTCCTAAGGGAAATGAAGTGATTAGGTGTCATAAGGCACCCACTTGAACTGGTCTGAAGTCTGAGGGTCTCTAGAATCCTATCAGCTTCCTTCCACCCTTCTTCCTTCTTATTGTACAAAAAGGGACCGGGATGATTTCTTACTTTTAGCTGCACCTTCTTGTTTTTAGCTTGGAAATGGACAAATTCTGCATTTCGAAACTGCCTGAAGTACTCTAGGGCAAAGAGTCTCATAGGGACATATTTTGGCAGCCTATAGGGACTCAGCTCACAGCCATATACTCTGATTACTGTAAGGTGTTGGTAGAAGTACCAATCACCAATGATGTATGCCTTTGAGAGTTTAAGGATTCTCTGCATTTCATCTGTCAACCTTGGGGGAGGGGCACCCAACAACAAGGTCATAGCTGGATGAATGAATAGATCAATAAATTCACAGTAGGTATATGGTGAATGAGGCAGAAGATGGCAAACTGAAGTCCAAAACACAACTGACCTTGGGCGTCCCTGGGCATCTAGCTTCTTTAGAGGAACAGGGAAGGCATCAGGCTGATAGAATAAGAATAAGTGATATATGTACCTGGTGTATTTAAACACCTTTTCCCTCTCCAGATTCATTAATTGCTCATGAATCTTATTAGCAATAAAGGTAGCAAAGTCATAATGTACAGCAGGAGGCATCCCTGGGGAGAAAATGGACAGCATTGCTATGATGGTTTCATCCACATCCTCATATGTCCCATAACCCAGGATGTAACTGATCAAATCTACCATCATTTTTCCGAGCTCATTAAGATATGGATATGCTATGGGAAGGGGAGCGGTCATAGATTGATACTCAGGCTGAATAAACAATTGGTTAACCCTGGAAATCTGATCCTTGGACAAGTTGCCCCCCTTTGTTATCAAGTCCCGGAGGGAGAGAGGAGTTAGGGGCTTTGCAGTATGAAAGTGCAGCATTTCATTGATGGCCTCAGGGGTGATATGGAACAATACAGAGCCTGAGGGGCTGAGGACGGCTCTGTGATAGGGGTCATAGCTAGACATGCATTGCTTTATCAAGTCTGGGAGGACATTGACTTGAGGGAAATTGTAAATGGGTATGTGGGAATCCCAAATTCCTAAGGTGTCAGCCCCACTGAGATGTTGGGCCTTCAATTCATTCATTAGGTGAATATTAAACTTGGCTGTCATGGGCATGGAGTCTAACATCTGGTAATCTTTATCACCCTAGGGCTTTCCACTCTAGCTCTCTGTGTGGGGCATTCAGAGGTTGAATATTTAGGACTATTGGTGTCTCCATGGCTAAGTAGTGGTTATGAGTAGGTGTTGAACTGGTTTTAGCGGGCAGGAGACCACAGAGGGTTAATTTTGCAGAGGTAAAGTCAATTGTAAGGGTAAATGAGGTGTGATAAAGGTGTTGAATACTTAACAAGAGTAATTTGATAGATTGTAAGAGCAGGCAACTAAGTTTTCCTAGTGAATTATGCCGTTTAGGTTTACAGTCCACGAATGCGCGGACAGAGTGGGAATTTGGGGAAGGGTGGATATATATGGGTTCAGCAGGTGAAATTAGACCCTGCAATTGCGGGGAACGCTAGTTTTTCCGGGAATTTAATGGTAAAAACAGGTTTGTTTTACTCTTGTGAATTCAGTTTTGGAGAAACATGGACGTAACTTAGCTCTGAAAGGATGCTCTGGGTAAATATCTGGTGAATTACCGGTAATGGTGACAAGTACAGGTGGGTTGTAGGCGGTAGCGTTCTTCAGGTTGATTTCAGCAGGTTGGCGGCAGTGGACGTAATTCTCATGCAGAGGAGAGCAATAGTTCTTTCAGTGAAAAAACGAGAAAAACGGCTAAATATGGACTTTTGGCTCATTGGCGCGCTTTTTGGATGACGTCAGCATGACGTCATCAGGTGGGGGCAGGGTCGGATGACGTCAGCATGACGTCATCAGGTGATGTGGCAGTCTGTGAGTGGTCCACGGGGATTGCATAGGTGGCAGACACGCAGGAGCACTGGCAGTCGGGGGTGCTGACAGGGCGCTAAGCAGACGTGACGTGGGCGAGCGGTGACGATGGCGTGGGCAGGCGGTTTAGCAGCGTGGTAAGCGGGTTTTCTCGGACCGCCCTCTATACGGTCGTCGTATTGTCAGAGGGCGCTCCGAGAGACTCCAGGGGGCGACGTGTGGCAGAGGCCTGACGTCACCCTTTGACAGTTTCTCGGAAGGTAACTTTCGGGCGCTGATGCCCGTCCGATATGATGTGGGCCGTCGGATGGGAGGGCCCAGATCCGACGGTCGACGGAACGATAAGGTGCGCGGGCAATATTTGACGGCGGGGTGAATAAAATATTATTTTCTTTTGAAAATCGCGCCTGGCGGAAACTTTGGAAAAGTGGGTTTTCCGGGTTGTTTTCAACATTTGCGGGTTAAATGGGTTTTTGCAAAGGTTTATTAACAAAGTGGGTTTAAGGCTATTAACCTGAGCAAATCTCGGATTAATCCCTATGATTAATTCTTTGGCGCTCTGTGGGTTGCGCTCAAATGTTTTTTTAGCGCATGAAGACCTTCAGAGTCATACATAGAGCTATAGTGCTCGGGGAAGGGGATACATATATTTTTGGGTTTTTTCCAAGTTTTGCATAGTAATAGGGGAATAGGGGGTATAGGGAGTTAGATAGTAATAAGTTAGTAGTTAATATGAATGAGAGAGGTGGATGGGGGGGAATACTAAGTTTTTATGAAATCAACTTAGTTTTTAGGAAGTAGATCAAAATGAAAAGAATATTTGCACAAGAAATGTGGCTTTCAAAGAAACTCAGAACCAACAAAAGACATTGATTTTCTTGGTGTACATGGGTGGCATAGGGATGTTAGTCATGAATGGGATAAGGGGTGATTTGGAAGTTAGACATGCTCCATTAGGCTTCTGCAAGACTGCTGCAAATAGGTCATTTGTATTGGCCCCATGTTTTCACCCTTGTTTTAGGCCAGTGAAATGCCATGAACCAAACTTTTTGCAACCCCCTCTACCTACCCACTCTATTTGCCTAGCATTTTTTGTTACTTCCAAGGAGGGTGCACTTAGATTTGCAAACCCTTCTGTGCCTTTTCTTTTCTCTTTGGCTTTCTTTTGATTTTCTATCTAAAACTACCCTTATTGCTTCCAAGGTCCCAGATTAAACAGTTGGGAACCTTTCTTTCTCTCCCTATCTACTACCTGCCAAGATTGAGCTATTTGGACAAGTTTCTTTCTCTAATCTACTACAAAAATTGAAACATGGCATGACCCAGCTTAGGCTGTTGGATCACCCATCCAGAAGTAAGGCAGCATCAACCAAAACAAGTATACTTTTTCCACAAGAATATGAGATCTTTGCATCACCAAAGCAGATCATATTGGCACTTCCCTTGTCAATCATGAAAAATGAAACCTATTGGTATAGGTATCTAACAGTGGCTCCACTTGGGGATGGTTTTTCTTTGAAAGACCAAGAACAGCAGGTCAGAATGCCTTGGCCATTGACTGCTGCTATCAAAACTTGAAACCTTTCTCTTTGTACTTCAAAACTGGAGGTTGTCACCTCTGTGGCACTTCTGGAATGTCAAGCTATTGGCTGCTTATTTACAGTAACCTCTTGAGTTGAACTATTTGTATGCTGAAAGAAAATATATACAACTGATTATGTACAGAAGAAAAAGACTTTGTTATATGCATGGAAAATAGTCAAAATAATGCTTCAACATCCTGCCATTGACAGGACCTTCATTTAAGTCAGTCTCATCCAGATTCTTTAGGAAGTAGATGTTGTTTCCTTGGACTGCTTGGATAACAAATGGTCCTCTCCAAAGAGAATCAAATTTCCCATGTTTTCCTTTATCTTCCCTCCTTGAATCCCACTTCAGGACTTTGTCACCTATGCTGAAATCTTCGGCTTTAGTCTTTCTATCAAAAGCCTTTTTTAACTTTTCGGACTTTTATTTGATGATTCAGCCAAGCCATTTCCTTGAGGGTAGTATGTGGTGGAATGACCCAAGGTGATATGAAATTTGTGGCAGAAATTCACCATTTTCTTGGATCTGAAAGCAGCAGCGTTGTCTGTTATTATTTTATTGGGACAACCAAATCTAGACAATATGTTGTTCTCCAAAAATTGAATGATTACTGAATCATTTGCCTGTCTACATGGGATGGCCTCAATCCATTTGGTGAAGTAGTATGTGGCTGTGAGGATCCATTTGTGCTGGCCTGAGGATGAGGGATGAATTTCCCCAATGAAATCCAAACCCCATTGCTGAAAAGGTCTTTCTGTTGCAATAGGCCTCAAAGGGAGTGGTAGTAACTTTATCTTTCCCTCAAATATTTGACACTTATGGCATGAGGTGGTGAAACTTTTTACATCAGGGAACAAAGTGGGCCAATAGTAACCGGCCCTTAGTATTTTATCCACAGTGGACTTCCAAGACAAATGTCCACCACAATCACCTGCATGAAATTCTTTTATGACATTGTTAGCCTCATCTTCAATTAAGCAGTTTAGCAATATACCCTCATGGTTTTTCCAAAGCAAATTGCCCTCTATCACACAAAATCTTGAGGCTTTCATTTTTAAGAACCTACATTTAGTTCTGGACAATCCTGGGGGAGCACACAGGTTTTGCAATATATAACAGATATCAGAATACCGCAGAGATTGTTCAAAGGCTACATTGATCTTTGGAGTCGCCAGCTCCGGTTCACTGTCCAGTTGGTTGATGTCCAAGGCTTGGAAATTTGTTTCAGACATTAATTTAGCCAAACCTTGCCATTTTATCAATTTTGTAGGTTTTATTTCAATGTCAAATTCTAAGATGTTGGCAATCCATTTACCTCTTCTGCCCTCCAAGTTCTCTTGAGTGAGTATGTCTTTGACAATGGGACTTGGTACATAAGCTATAACATGGGAGTATAGGATATAGATTATAAAGTCTTTGATGGCTTTGACCAAGGCATATGCTTGCTTTTCCATGATCTGATATTTTAGGGGCGCATCTCTGAGAGCTCTACTAAAGAATGCAATAGGTCTCTCGTTTCCTTGGTCATCTTTCTGTAATAGGACAACAGCAATAGTATGCTAGGAAGCAAAAGAGAAGATGATAAACTCTTTGTCAAATTGAGGATTTGTTAAGACTGGAGTTTGGGTAAGGGCCAACTTTATTCCTTTAAAAGCTTGATTTTCTTCTACTGTCCATTTTACTTTCGAATCCTTTTTCAGCATGTTATTTAGTAATCTGCTTAATTCAGCCAAATTTGGGATGAATCTCCTGAGGAAGTTAATCTTCCCCAGGAATGCTTGTAATTCTTTGATGTTTCTTGGGTGGGGCATTTGCAAGATGGCCTGTATCCTGTCTGGGTCAATCCTAATGCCATCCTTTGAAATGATATGACCTAACAACTTGCCTTCTTCCAATCCAAACAGGGATTTCTCGGGATTTAAGGAAATTCCATATTTCCTGCAAGTTGTGAATATTTGCTTTAGATGCTTCAAATGTTCTGGGTCATACTTTGAGAAAGGTGTGAGGTCGTCTAAGTAGATGACAAGGATCATGGATTTATTTGGAAAAGGCAATATCCATTTCCCTTTGAAAGGTAGCTCCTGCATTTTTCAACCCAAAAGGAATTTTGACATATTTGAAGGTTCCCCATGGGGTTGTAAATGCTGTTTTGTCCTGATCATCAAGGTGGACTAGGATCTGGTTGAAGCCTGAGAATCCATCAAGTAAAGAAATTCTTGATGCCCCCACTACTCTTTGCAAGATGTGATCCATCTTGGGTAAGGGGTAGTTATCTTTTAGGGACACTTGATTCAAGTTCCTTAAATCAACACAAAGCCTTATTTCACCAGTTTTCTTTCTTGTAGGAACCAAATTCGAAATCCATTCTGAGAATCTGATCGGTGCTATTATGCCAGCTTTAAACATTTTTTGTACCTCTTTTTCAATTGAGGGGAGAAGCATAGGATTGATCCTCCTCAATTTCTGTTTAAAATGTTTCTGATTTGGCTTAAGAGGGATTGTATGTTGAATAGGAGGTACAGTAGGACTTTAAAATCCTCAATAACTCCATGCAAAGACATCTTGGAATTCTTTAAAGAGGTCAATGTATTTAGGCTTTTGATCAGGTGGTAAAGATGCACATAATTTAATTATCTTGGGCCTTTCAACAGTTCCAATGTTGCACTCTTCAATGGCAACATTAAGGGGTTGCAATTTTTGTTTTCTAGGGACATCATTTGAGTAAAAAATGCCCTCCAATGGAGTTAGGCCTGTTGGAAGAAAATTGTCTTTCCATTGTATAACTTCAACTTTAGTGTCAGCTATTTCCTCAGAATGAACTTGTTCAAGTTCTTGTATTTTCTCTTGGTCAAAGTTTGTTGGACAAAGCATTTGATTTGCTATTTCAAGTGAGATATTTGTGTGGTGTTGTTCATCTAGTGTTTGTGAATCACTTGCAGCCTCTGTATCAATGTTTAGTCCTGAAAACTCTTTCTGCAGAGTTAAGAATTTTTTTATCTGTGTATCATCTTCAAATACCTGCCAATCCTTGACATTGTTTGGGACAGAAGGTCTGTGTTTTACCTCAGCTGCAAAGAAATGCTGGGGTTCAAAAGGTAGTTTGCAAGTGCTTGTAAATGTGGCCAAACTATGAGCATGAAGGTTATGGGTTCTAGGAATTTTGGTTATTTGGAATTCAGTGAAGGAATTTAGTATTTTAGCAGCAGCAGACCTATAAGATATCAGTCTTTTGTCATTAGTGACAAAGTTTCCTTTTACTTGTTGGATGATTAGGTCTGAGTCTCCTAGGATTGAAACTTTTATGGATGTAAGGACTTTTACTAGTTAAGCCTAGTAAGAGAGCTTCATATTCAGCCATATGTTGGTGCACCTAAAGTTTAACCTATAGGCTCGGCCCTCTGCATGATTGTTTTGTTTGTTATGTATCCAAACCCCTGTCCCTGCCCCAAATTTGTTTACTGACCCATCAAATTCAAGAAACCAGAGGACTTCTTGATTTAGGGAAGGGTTGTCAACTATAGTGGGACTTGACATCAACAATTTGAGATCTTGGCTTACCTTTGGTTTGTCCTTTTGAACATTTTTGTTTGTTGACTCCTTAACCAATATTTCTAGATCAGGCGTTTCTTCATTTATATGTTGATATTGTTTAATTGTCTGGATTTCTTCATCATTTGTGGGACCTTTATTGTCATTGAAGAAAATATAGGAGTCTATGTCAGAGTGAACAACATATATGGGAATGTTTTGAGGCTTGTCTTCACTACTGACCATGTATTTCATTAGTGACTCTCTATATAGCCTCTTAGGTGGACCGAAGACTGAAATTGTGGCATATGACATGTCTAATTGTAGGGAACCTTGGAGTTTAGCCCCCCATGATCTTGATAACAACATTCCATATTTGGGTGGGATATCAGCAACTACCACATCCATTAGGATTGTTTTATTTGGGTACTCGACCAGTGACACCCAAAGATCTTTTATTAAGCCTAAACATTTTACTTGGCTGGATTCAAATGAAAATAGGTCCTTATAAGGTCTTGTAATGTCCAGGTTGAGCTTCTCCATTACTGATTTAGGCATAAGGTTGTGAGAGGCGCCTGAATCAAACATTGCATTATGTAGTATCTTATCATGAACATGCAAGCTAACATAGAAAGGTAAAATCCCTGTAACTGTTGTCTTTCCATCAACCTCTGGGACGAAACGTAATTTTGGGGTATCGTCTAACACATTGACATTATCTTTATTACGAGTTAGTTGAAGAGAATTCTTGATTTGTTGTTTGTAGATGTCATGCTTGGCTAATTCTGAAAGAGGAATAGCTATTTTCAACTTCTAGGTCAAATGGTCTTTCAGTTTGGATCTTGGTATTGTGGGTGACAACCTTTTCCTTGTTTATTGAGTTTTCCTCTGGATTTTTGTCTTGATCATGAGACTTATCCTTTTTACTCATCTCTTGAGGAGCACTATTTGGATTAGGCTGCAAAGGTGGTGCAGCCATTGGCTTTTGTTTTGAGGGGAATAGTTCAGTTATTTCTTCAATGGTTATTTCACTTGTAACTGAATCAGTTTTATCCTGTGGTTCTGTAACTATGGCTTTTTTAGGCTGCAGGCTATCTTTTGCTTTTTAAGGCTGTGTTACGTTTATAGTTCTGCTTCTTAGCTTGTATTGCTTGTGAACTTCATAAACGGCTGTGTCATAACCTTGTTTAAAGTCAAATGACTCAACTGACCTAGTTTGGATCTGTTTAATGTCATCCTCCTTATGATCTTCATGAGTCAGGAAAACTTGTTGCTCATCATTTAGGCCCATTAGGTTAATGTGGGTGTCATCTACTTGCTCACTTGAAGTGGATGCTTCAGCATAGTTTTCCTGGAAGGGAGGTGTTATCTCTGGATCAGAACTGGCCTTGCTAATGTTTGGGTTTTGATTTCTCCTAAAATTTGTGTTCCTAACAGGGTTACTTTGAGGTGCTTCCCATGATGACTTTCTCTCCACAGATTCCACTCTGTCACCCAACCTTTCCATGCCAGTGAGTATTGCATCCAGTTTCTGATCAAAGGCTGAGGGTTCCTCTTTGAAGGTGACTCTTTTTTCCAATCTTGCCCTGTTCCTCTTGGCAATAAGGTTAGCCTCCACTGTAACAACAACTTTTTGTGCATCCTCAAGGGTTTCAAGGGCTCTTTCCTTCAACTGATATGCCATGTCAGGGTCAAAACCGTCAAGGAACTTGTATAATGCTAAATCAGGGGGAGGTCTCAAATTCTGCGGTATTGCGTTGTATACATTGTTGAATCTTGCACAATACTCCACAACGGTCTCCTGAGGGCCTCGTTTGATTGTATCATATTCACCCGGTATGTGTAAGGGATCTTTCTTCTTTTCCCATCTATTAGTAAAGGCATGGTATAGCTCATCAGGAGTTGTTATGGTATTTGCAGTGAGTGACCTAAACCAGGTTCTTACATCCCCTGTTAGGCTCTGAACAAAAATCCTCATTCTTACACTGTCATCATCAATTTCATAGTTCTCAAAATGATCTTGCATTCTTCTGGCATGTTGAATGGCTGTGAAAGGGCCAGTGGAGTCAAAGTATGAGATTTTGGATTGGTAGTCATGAGGCAAGGCTGCAGCATTAGCAGGTAACTGCAGGGGTGCATATCTATTGGCCATATTTGCAGGGTTTATAGGGTTAAACTGGACAACAGGGACTACTAGGATAGTGGGGGTAGTAGGTATGACAGGGACTGCAATGTTGGTCAAGGGAACATGTGAAGTGGATGAAGGTGTAAAAGGAGGGGTTTGATATGTGGATGGTGAACTAGGGGAACCAGGGGTAGACCAGAATAAAACCTTGATTGGAGTGAGAACGGGGTTAAGGTGGACTGTCTCAGGGCTCAAGTCAGAAGGATTCTCCTGTTTTTTCTGCTTCCTAATGTCTTTATGGATTGTGTTAGGATTTTCAAAAACAGCTGGTGGGTGAGGGTCAAGATTGGACCTTGTATACCATTGATTCTTCTTGGGAGCCAGCTTCTGAATTGTTTTTTGAGTATTTTTAGAATTTTCTTGTATTTGTAAGGACTAGATAAGATTTTGAAATGGCTGTGTATGTCTCAAAGCTAGTATGAAGATTGGCTGTGGAAGCTTTTATGCAAATTTGTTAATGTAATACAGAAACAGTCTTCAAGGCTTCCTGGCTGATATTCAGGCCTCACTTGTAGCTTTAGGAAATATACAGCAATTAGAAAATCCTGACGAAGTCCCCAGTGGAGTCGCCATTTATGTTAACACCTAGGTTGTTCCCTATGACTCCCAAGGGAATACGGCGGGGGTAACCACTAACCAATCTTTGGATTATAGATCCTAGCCTATCTATAATCAGAGAGGGCTCTCTCTTTAAGTTTCAGATATGCTTTGTGAGGTTTTTAGGCTAGTTAAGAGTTTAGTTTCCTGTTTAAGACTTTGGTTGGTGAAATTTTGTTATAAGAAGGGCATGAAAGTGCAGAAGATGCTAGTCCATTGGGCATATGGAGTTAGAAAAGTGAAATAGTTCTGGTGCCTGTGATGGAGAAAGTTTTGCTCCAAGGCTAGATGGCTACTGTTAATATAATTTCCGATTTAGTGAGTGAAACAATGAGATATGGAGTTACCAACAGTGTGATATCGACTCGAACAACAAATCCATACTTAGTAGCATGATGAATTACCAAATAGTGACTGCGAGATATTCAGAGCTTATTGGAGCAGTTAAGAATTCCAATTTAAACAGCTGAAACTTATGAAAAACATTTATAGTGAAGATAGATTGAGATCAGGGTGTCTCCATGGACAAATCCTGAGGTATTCTTTTTCTTTCTTTCCTAGATTTAGAACAACATGTGAGCGGGATGAGTTAAAACAAATAACAGAAAAATTAACAGAGATAGAGAAACACTTATTATATCAAGCCATAGTACTAGAATCCTGTAGCATTCAATGGTTCCAATCACAACATGCGCCAGTAAGACTCAGTTCCTGTAAACTCCAAGCTTTATTTATAACATCCTTCTGAAAGTTACAGCCGAGTTCTTAGTCCTTCATAAGAGAAACAACAGAAACCAATAACACACCAACCCCTTGGAAGTGTATGCGAGGGGGAATATATACAATAGGTTTTACAAAATATCTGACTCCTGAGTCATTTGATACATTAACTGTTCTCACCAACTTTACAAATATCAGATGAGAAAGTTATTGCTACTATAAATGTAAGATAAATGGTTTTCAATGTTGTCACGCCTCTTCTTAACCTTTGGAGGAGGCTGAGTCGGTTGAGCGTTTTTCTTTAATGCTGAATGATGTGTCTTTATACTCTGTCCTGCTGTAGCTTTTCTCGGCCCTGCTATCTGTAGCTGTCATTTTTGCTTTTGGTGGCTGAATCTTCATGCTGAGGTGGCTCATTCCACCTTTCGGTCATAGTATGTGTATCACACTTTCTGAATGTGATGACTTATATATTTTGATGACAAAATTTAGATGAAGCCTCTTGTTTATAATAATAATTGTATCATGTTGGCCCACCAATCCTGCGTAGGCAATTGATTCCTCAAAATTGCATCCATGGTCTCATCTGCCTCTGTGTATTTGTAGAAATTCGGAGGCGTTTCAAACAGATGGTTAAGCTCATTCATAATAAAAAATAGATTCTCTATTCTGTCATAGAGACTTTGCCCAGATGCTGGCCCTGTTTCCTGTGAGCTACTTGATCCTTGGTTGATCTGATTAGTGGCAAATGTATTCACCGTCTTTGCATAAACTTCATGTGATAGAAGTTTTCCTGCACTGTTGAGTAAGCTGGGGAGACCTCTGCCCTGTAATGCAGCAAATTTGTCCATGAACCTGTTTACCTCTGTTTGCATATCTTGGCTCCTTCTGTCCAATGTCTGTACCAGGCTTTTTAGTGTGAGGAACCTCTTAACTAGCTGGATAGTCTACGTCCTGCTGGACATCCCAATTGCTTCCAGCTGAGGGCCTGTCCTGTTATTGAGCACAATGATCAATCTGTTGGCTACCTCAGGCATACTGCCTAGAGACTCCCTTGCTCTATGCACTTCCCTTTGTGCTTTACCTATGAGCTCCATTTGCTCATGAATGGTTTCAATGTATTGCCATTGGTCCGTTATTTATTGGCCAATGTGGGTCCACAAAACTCTTCTGATTTCGGCCACAACTTTGTCAAGGGTGAGCTCCTTCTCCAACTCTTTTATCCTTTCCTTGAGAGTTTTTATTTCTCTCCCTTTCTCAACCACATTCTGCTTTGATTTATCATATTTCTCATTTAGCTTGGCCAACTCATCCTTGGCCCCATTCAGTTCTGTCATCTGGGCTTCTAGGGCCTGGACCTCCTTCAACAATTTCTGCATGTCCAAGTTCGGAGCCTGCTCTGTAGGCGGTGCTGCTATTGATGTTGATGGCATTGCTGCTGATGTTGATGGTGTTGCTGCTGATGTTTCTGTGTGAGGAGGAGTGAGATTTGGAGGCTCCTCAAGGTTAATAACCTCTGGAGGGGGCTGAGAAGTCTGGCCTCCCTCTTTCTGCTGTAGGGCTGCCTGTAGTGCAACCTCTATGTCTTCCAGCCTCCCTTTTGTCTGCACTAGTTGCTTGTGCAGTGCTACCAGCAATGTAGCTATCTCTTGTTCTTGCTTCTGCTGAGCAACCTCATCTGTTTGGGGGTGAATGGTTGCTGGGAGCTTTACTTCTTTCTAGGGCTCCAGGTCTGCATCCTTATCTTCAGCAGTGATTGTGTTTGGGATCCTTGGGGTCATGCCCCAGCCTATAATATATCTTTCAAGACTTGATCCTGTTGTCTTTGGCCAGGGAGGATGCTTTCTCCAACTCCAGTTGGGCAACTGTATTGTTTAGGCTGTTTTCCAACCTTTTTTCCAACATTGTCTTGTCTGCCAATGTTGCATAGACCATTTCACCCGTTTGCTTATGAAGTTCTATTTGGTCCATGGGGTGAATGTCTTTTGCCAGAACCTCCAGGTTGGTTCTTATGTAGTCTGCAGCTGACTGTGGCTGCACCGCAATGGGCATGAAATGACTCATAGTCATTTTTCCTTCTGAAATGTCATAGGCTACCATGAGCCTCTGCTAATTTGTGGGGGCCATCTTTAGCAACTGATTGTAGATTTGGAGCCAGAGTGGCTCATTTCTCCTCTTAATATCGGTGAACTGTTGCTTGATGCCTACCTCTGCTTTTCTTTGATGACTTGAGGAGCTAACCTCTCCTCCAAGATTTCTCTCTTGTTCCTGCTGAAAGGAACTAGCAGATACCTCCATGCTTGGTGGGCCCATTATCACTGATTGCCCCATAAGCATTTCTTCTTCACATAGGGGATTTAATCTCTGCCTTTTCTCCCCTTGATTTGTGGACGTTGTAAGGGGAGTCTCCTGCTCTCTGTCCCTCTTATTTCCTTTTTCCACCTTTTGTGGAGTTTGGAGCACTGATGTCTCCACCATCTTCTCTTGCCCAGAAGGCATATTCTGTTGAGCTTGTTGCTCAGTAGGTGCTGGGGCCTCAGCCATTTGTTCTTGCTGCATAGGCTGCCCCTCTTCTTAAGGCTCTTCTTGCTGTTCTTGTTGCTGTTCAACCTCCTTCTCTACTTGCTACTCTGTTTGTTGCTGTGTTCTAGGAGGTGATTGTTCCTGCGCCACCTGCTTGCCCTTGCCTTTATTTGTTTCCTGTTGGGCAATTCTGGCTACTTGCTGCTGGGCTGTGGAGGATGAGGCAGCTGCTCCAATTTGCCTCTAACAGGAGGAAGAAACCTGCCCACAATGTTCCAAATCAGCCTCTTTTTCAATATTGCTAGTTTCTCTTCTTAGCATTTCTTCTTTGCTGATTGGCTCTTCTAAAGTGCCTTCTTCCCAGCTTAGGGCATTGGCATACTTCTCAACATGAGGAATTTTCACATGGACATAGCCACCCAGTTTGTACTTTATTCTTCTAAGGGAAATGAAGTGATTAGGGTCATAAGGCACCCACTTGAAGCTGGTCTGAAGTCTGAGGGTCTCTAGAATCCTATCAGCTTCCTTCCACCCTTCTTCCTTCTTATTGTACAAAAAGGGACCCAGCTGGTTTCTTACTTTTAGCTGCACCTTCTTGTTTTTAGCTTGGAAATGGAAAAAGTCTACATTTCCAAACTGCCTGAAGTACTCTAGGGCAAAGAGTCTCATAGGGACATATTTTGGCAGCCTATAGGGACTCAGCTCACAGCCATATACTCTTATTACTGTATGGTGTTGGTAGAAGTACCAATCACCAATGTTGTATGCCTTTGAGAGTTGAAGGATTCTTTGCATTTCTTCTGTCGATCTTGGGGGAGGGGCACCCAACAACAACGTCATAGCTGGATGAATGAATAGATCAATAAATTCACAACAGGTGTAGGGTGAATAAGGCAGAAGATGGCAAACTGAAGTCCAAAACACAACTGACCTTGGGCATCCCTGGGCATTTAGCTTCTTTAGAGGAACAGGGAAGGCATCAGGCTGATAGAATAAGAATAGATGATATATGTACCTGGTGTATTTAAACGCCTTTTCCCTCTCCAGATTCACTAATTGCTCGTGAATCTTATTGGCAATAAAAGTAGCAAAGTCATAATGTGCAACAGGAGGCATCCGTGGGGAGAAAATGGACATCATTGCTATGATGGTTTCATCCACATCCTCATATGTCCCATAACCCAGGATGTAACTGATCAAATCTACCATCATTTTTCCCAACTCATTAAGATATGGATATGCTATGGGAAGGGGAGCGGTCATAGATTGATACTCAGGCTGAATAAACAATTGGTTAACCCTGGAAATCTGATCCCTGGACAAGTTGCCCCCTTTTGTTATCAAGTCCTGGAGGGAGAGAGGAGTTAGGGGCCTTGTAGTATGAAAGTGTAGCATTTCATTGATGGCCTCCGGGGTGATATGGAACAATACAGAGCCTGAGGGGCTGAGGACGGCTCTGTGATAGGGGTCATAGTTGGACATGCATTGCTTTATCAAGTCTGGGAGGACATTGACTTGAGGGAGGTTGTAAATGGGTATGTGGGAATCCCAAATTCCTAAGGTGTCAGCCCCAATGAGATGTTGGGCCTTTAATTCATTCATTAGGTGAACATTAAACTTGGCTGTCATAGGCATGGAGTCTAACATCTGGTAATCTTTATCACCTAGGGCTTTCCACTCTAGCTCTCTGTGTGGGGCATTCAGAGGTTGAATATTTAGGACTATTGGTGTCTCCATGGCTAAGCAGTGGTTATGACTTTGTGCTGAACTGGTTTTAGTGGGCAGGAGACCATAGAGGGTTAATTTTGCAGAGGTAAAGTCAATTGCAAGGGTAAATGAGGTGTGATAAAGGTGCAGAATGCTTAACAAGAGTAATTTTATAGATTGCAGGAGTAGGCAACTCAGTTTTCCTGGTGAATTACGCCGTTTAGGTTTACAGTCCACGAATGCCTGGACAGAGTGGGAAGTTGGGGAAGGGTGGATATATATGGGTTCAGCAGGTGAAATTAGACCCTGCAATTATGGGGAATGCTAGTTTTTTCGGGAATTTAATGGTAAAAACAGGTTTGTTTTACTCTTGTGAATTCAGTTTTGGAGAAACATGGACGTAACTTAGCTCTGAAAGTATGCTCTGGGTAAATACCTGGTGAATTGCCGGTAATGGTGACAAGTACAGGTGGGTTGTAGGCGGCAATGTTCTTCAGGTCGATTTCAGCAGGTTGGCGGCAGTGGACGTAATTCTCATGAAGAGGAGAGCAATAGTTCTTTCAATGAAAAATGAGAAAAGACACGAAAAAACGACTAAATATGGACTTTTGGCTCATTGGCGTGCTTTTTCGATGACGTCAGCATGACGTCATTAGGTGGGGTCAGGGTCGGGTGACGTCAGCATGACGTCATTGGGTAACGTGGTAGCCTGTGAGTGGTCCACGGGGATTGCATAGGTGGCAGACACGCAGGAGAGCTGGCGGTCAGGGGTGCTGACAGGGCTCCAAGCGGAAGTGACATGGGCGGGCCGTGGCGATGGCGTGGGCAGGCGGTTTAGCAGAGTGGTAAGCGGGTTTTCTCGGACCGCCCTCTATACAGTCACGGTATTGTCAGAGGCCGCTCTGAGAGACTCTAGGGGGCGACGCGTGGCGGAGGCCTGACGTCACCCTCTGATAGTTTCTCGGAAGGTAACTTTCGGTCGCTGATGCCCGTCCGATATGATGTGAGCCATCGGATGGGAGGGCCCAGATCTGATGGTCGACGGAACGATAAGGTGCACGGGCAATATTTGACTGTGGGGAGAATAAAATATTGTTTTCTTTTGAAATTCGCGCCTGGCAGAAACTTTGCGAAAAGTTGGTTTTCCGGGTTATTTCAGCATTTGCGGGTTAAATGGGTTTTTGCAAAGGTTTAATAATAAAGTGGGTTTTAAGGCTATTAATCCGAGCAAATCTCGGATTAATCCCTAGGATTAATTCTTTGGCGCTCTTTGGGTTGCGCTCAAATGTTTTTTAGCGCATGAAGACCTTCAGAGTCACACATAGAGCTATAATGCTCGGGGAAGGGGATACATAGATTTTTGGGTTTTTTCCAAGTTTTACATAGTTAAAGGGGAGTAGGGGGTATAGGGAGTTAGATAGTAATAAGTTAGTAGTTAATGTGAATGAAAGAGGTGGATGGGGGGGAATACTAAGTTTTTATGAAATCAACTTAGTTTTTAGGAAGTAGATCAAAATGAAAAGAATATTTGCACAAGAAATGTGGCTTTCAAAGAAACTTAGAACCAACAAAAGACATTGGTTTTCTTTGTGTACATGGGTGGCATAGGGATGTTAGTCATGAATGGGATAAGGGGTGATTTGGAAGTTAGACATGCTCCATTAGGCTTTTGCAAGACTGCTGTAAATAGGTCATTTGTACTGGCCCCATGTTTTCACCCTTGTTTTAGGCCAGTGAAATGCCATGAACCAAACTTTCTGCAACCCCCTCTACCTACCCACTCTATTGCCTAACATTTGTTGTTACTTCCAAGGAGGGTGCACTTAGATTTGCAAACCCTTCTGTGCCTTTTCTTTTCTCTTTGGCTTTCTTTTGATTTTCCATCTAAAGCTACCCTTATTACTTCCAAGGCCCCAGATTAAACAGTTGGGAACCTTTCTTTCTCTACCTATCTACTACTTGCCAAGATTGAGTTGTTTGGTCAGGTTTCTTTCTCTAATCTACTGCAAAAATTCAAACATGGCATGACCCAGCTGAGGCTGTTGGATCACCCATCCAGAAGTAAGGCATCATCAACCAAAACAAGTATACTTTTTCCACAAGAATATGAGATCTTTGCATCACCAAAGCAGATCATATTGGCACTTCCCTTGTCAATCATAAAAAATTAAACCTATTGGTATAGGTATCTAACAGGCGTGATAGGTACGACTAGCACGAAAACCGTAAAGGATACATCAAAGAAAGCCTGTACAGTTTCTAGTCAAAATGCAAATGACGAACTTCTTGCCTCAGAGGTTAATGCCATGTCGACTGACAAAGGCAAAGAACCAAAGAAACCAGGAGGCAAGAAGAAAAAGAAAGGGAAAAAGAAGAAACAGGATGAGTTGTCTACTGAAAAATATTCTACAAACCCTTCTGGGCAAAAGAAACCCCCTTCAGGGTGTCAGATATGCGATGAGGATCATTGGACGAGAGATTGTCCACATAAATCTGAAGTTAAGAAACACTTTAAGAGTTTGAAAACCTCAACAGTATTGACTGATCCATTTCCAAACTCGGGAACCAATCTGGTTGCTAGTGACAATGCTTCCCCATCCCAAGTGCTTATGTTGTCCATTTCAAAATATCAAAATGATGCTTTGATATCGACAAGGAATAAAGATTACGAGAATCCACAACTGTCGAACAACAAGGCAAATAATCAACCTAGTAGTTCAACAACAATTTCGACCGAAGTTGTGTCGCCCATCATTCCTGAGCTAACGATAAAGCCGCAAAAGGGAGTAGTACACAAATCGACATTTAATCCTTGTGCCAGAGCAGCACAGAATTATAATATAGTAGAGGACCTGGCCCAATCACCATCCGCTATGTCGACACTTGAGGTACTGCAAAAATGCCCCTCCCAAAAGAAAGCTCTATTATCAGCAATAGGTGAGATTGACCCAACGGATTAAAATCTTGTGGCCTTTGATCATAAAGGATATGAACCATAGTTACTAGCACAACTCACTTTCCTCATCTAAGTGAAATCCCTCAACACAATTGTTCATCGAACAATTATTGATGAGGGGGAATCTACATGTATTATGTTAATGAGTTGCTAGAAAACATTAGGCTCACCACCCTTGTCGCGATTGTCAACAAAGTTAAAATCATTCGATGGACAGACATACACCCCATACGGGATATTAAGTAAATTTCCAGTTGAACTAGGGGGCAAAACAATAGAAATTGATGTTGAAGTTATCGATGGAAACCTCGATTACAACATCCTACTGGGAAGGCCCTGGATTTATGCTATGGCTACTGTTGTGTCGACATACTTCAGAAAGATTGCATTTCCTTTTCAAGGAGGAATTACAGTCATCAACCAACAAACTTTTCTCCCCAATAGTTCACAAGTTACAAGAAGCATTCCAATGATCCATGGAAACTCTCGATCACTTCAAAATATTGGAGTAGGCCTCCTAAAAGACCCTACTTTAATGGGTACTTTTTCCCTACCGCGTCTGAGTAATCTGGCGGAAGTGGCCACAGTGGAAACCTGCAATATGATATCTTCTATATCTAAAAGATTCAAAAGATTCCTGAACATTTTGTCAGCATGGATCATTGTCAGGTATTGCCCCCAAGCCCAATAGAAATATTGTAGCAATCAATTTTCTTGGCCTGGGGGGCAAGCCTAAATCAAAGCTCATCGAGTTTTTGGATAGATAGGTCTAAGGAATATGGCACCTCTTCAGATCCTTGGTCGCGTGTACATTCTACAGACAAAGGAATCATTTAGTCAATGATGATAGGAGAGGCACCATGGGAAGAATACCACCATCGTTCCCATCTTCCAAATTACAAAGAAGATTGTTCCAGTGACCTTAATCATCCTTCAATTTTTTATTTCCTATCAAATACT
This sequence comes from Pinus taeda, assembly GCA_000404065.3. Classification (NCBI taxonomy): domain Eukaryota; kingdom Viridiplantae; phylum Streptophyta; class Pinopsida; order Pinales; family Pinaceae; genus Pinus; species Pinus taeda. Next base: position 19,924 of record APFE030856922.1, read on the forward strand.
GTAAATATGATGGCTTCTGATGATGGTTCTTATCTCGAGTCGACCTCGTTAAAAAATGAAACAAGGAAAAATGAGGATAGTTCTTTTACTGTGTCAACCTCATTAAAAAATGAAACAACTCCCTTTCCAAGACGAGTCTTTCAAATATCTCTAAAGTAAACCTTCATTCCAAGCACTTTGTGGAATGCAATGAAGCTTGGGGGGCATGCACCTTGATTTTCGTCACTATGCTGGCGGCATGCAAACTTATAACAAGCATAGTTTTTCATTTCAAGCTTGTGTAAACATGAAACCGAAGATGAGCAATGTTTCTGCAAAGTTCAAGCTCGTTAAAAAATAAACCTAGCAATGAGCATATGTTCCACCAGAGTTTAAGCTCATTAAAAAATGAACCCACCTTCGGTAAATAACCATTGTGATCGCATTATCATCAGCTTTTGAGCCTTGGTCGTGTTATAACCATCACCTCCACTCTTTTTTCAGCCAATCATACGCCTCCATTTGATTGTTTACCCATTTTGGGGAACAGCTTCGATGAGTGATCCTAATAGCCACCTTCTTTACACTATCGTGATTGAAAAGTTCCAAATCTTACCTGGAACCAGCTGCTATCTGAAAACATCACTCGTACCTCAAAAAATGAGTCTGCTTTAAGCTCTTTTCATCTGAATCGTAAAATATGAAAATATTGCCAAGCAATTGGCCTCTCCAGCTCGTTAAAACGATCAGAAGTGCTATCCCTCGTCTAGACTTTAATCTTTTTGGACCTAAGGGATTATTACACAAAAATATCCAGCACTTGTCTTGTTCAGTTCATTAAAACTATCGAAAAGTCATCCCTTTCGTATTATTTTATACTTTTTCAGACTTAAGGGATTATATGATGAAAAGGGATTACTGGAGTTTCCTTTCTGTCCCTTTTCAGACTCTCTAAAATTGAAAAAGGACCGAGTTATCTTTGTCGTTAAACTCGTTAAAACCAATAGCGACAAACTTGTCCATGTAGACAAGAACGAGTTTCATTGTCGCTAGGCTCGTTAAAACATAGGGATGGGTTTGCTCGAAGGGAAAATTATAGAACACGCATATGTTATCCTCCTCAAGCTTGACAAAAATAAAGAGGTACTGGTCAGAAATGATTAGGGAAAAATTGGGAAGAAAACTTGAAGAAACTTTATTGGTAGCAAGTCGCTCTTGAACATGACACTTTCACTCCATCACCATGATTGAGTCGGGTTGGGTTATTCCGTTCACTGGTCATATTACCATTGGTCCCACCGTACCATCCATTTTTGGGGTTAATGCTACCAATCCATTTTAGTGTCACTGATATGTTTCAAGAGAATTTGCTTCTGTCTATCCACTGCAATACCTTCACGCTTCATTCTTTCATGACCGCCACCCTAAACGCTGTATATATCAAGATTGTTTTCACCTCCACAAATCATTTTCTCTTTGTCCGTGTCATAGATGTGGATTCATTAAGGCCCTCCTACGATGGGTCACTTCTTTTCGACATCAGCTCATTATCCAAGAAGTCGACCTAGGAACAACCCTTTCAGTACTTTGAAGCTTGCATGCCTCAATGGCAAGTTTCTCACTTCCAACGATAGGTTTACATCAATGGCCTTCGACCGAAAGATTTTGCGTAGTGTTCAACGCCAAGTCCCATTTTCACACCACGTGAATTGTACTGTCGTACCTTGAGGGTAATCATTATTATCGGTGATTCCTCTCGCACCTATTAATAGCTCACATCATTGGCTGGTAATCAGGCGATGTCTTTCCATGTTCAACTCCAGAATATCTTTTCACATGGATCGACTTGTACTTCAGGCAAAGATTGAACGAGTTTAAATACCCTGGATCTAGTTTCATCCATTCGGGCTGTGATATATTCAGGAAAATAAAGACATCAAATGTACATCATTGCTGCATAGATGATCATCCAAATCAAAGGATGATGGCTCTATCAGAATCATCAGTCTGCCACACAGACGATTTTCTGTCCTATGTACATGAAAATGAATTTATAAAGCTAAGCATGGGCATGCCCGCCTCAGCTAGATCATGAAAATATTATGAAGATAATGTATTGTATTGTATCTTATTTTAGGTCGCCTTCGTGTTCGAAAAACCTCGGATCCTCATGATAAAGCATTTCACCCGACATCAAAAGATTTACGACCTCATGCTTTAGGGGGAAACTGTTATAGACATATTTGGGCACTACAACCCCAATCATATGTGTCCATAAACCAAGGGCTTTTGAGGCCCTAAAAGTGTTGTTTCACACCCTAAAGGAACAAGGTCAGCTGATTACATCATCTCCCAGAATTTCTCCATGAAAAACTACTCAAAACTGGTCAAAACTGGACCATCTCACTTGCTCCATGGTCAAAGTGCGATGCATCTCACCTAATGCACATGGGAGGTGCGATGCATACTAAAAAGAACTTCTATGGGGTGCGATGGGTGAGAGTAGACAAATGGCAGAGACAAATTGCTAGGTGGAAACCCATAGAATCTTCTAGAAACTACTCATTTGACACTTGCCTCTTTGAATTCGCCCAAGGATGAGTAAGAGATCATGAATCTCCAAGTGGAACCAAGAACTATCAGAGAGAGGACAGTAATCAAAATCCCAGAAGCTGACTCACCCACCTGCAAACATCTATATATGGATCCCTCATCCCAGAGATCCAGAGGTTGGAATCTTGTATTTTGTAAGGAAGTGTTGTTTGTTTCTTTGTGGAACATCATAGTGTTGGGTGATCTAAGCTTTCATGAGGTGAAGAAGGGCTTTCATGCTGGGAGGATGACACTGGGTCAAATCAATGGGTTGTAATCCTCTCTTCTACTCTTTCTATCAATAAAGCTATTCGAGTTTTCCTCCACATTCTTGTATGTTTGAGTTGATATATGCATTTGTGTGGTCAATATATATCTGGTCCTATATTGTTTATGATCGTAGATCTCTATGCTTTGATGGTATTATGCTGCTTTGACTTTATAGGTGCTCTTTGATGTGGGGTAAGCAAGGAAGGAGAGGCAAAGATCTGTCAGGGAGGAGAGGAAACAAGCAAGGAGCCAAGCGAAAGATTGAGGTTGGTACTCTCAGCTTCTCTCCTATCTACTTCTCATAAAGGAAAACGAAAGTAACTTTAGTTTGTTTGTTTCTAAGATAGCTACCCGTCTTAGTAGGACTAGCAACTCTGGATGGACACTAGATTTCCCGATAACACTTCTTTTTTAGAAGGACCACATAAATCCATATGTACTAACTGCAAGGGATTACTAATTGACAACTTGTCCTTGACTTTGAATGAAGTCCTAGTTAGGTTTTCCATTTTGCATGACTTGCAAGTAGTGTTTTGAGGATTCTTTATCTTTGGTAGATATATTACTGCTCTCTTCTTACTAAGCCTGATGATGTGATCAAAATTCAGATGCCCTAATATGTTATTATGTTATTCCATAGCCAAGATTCATATTGTTTGTTGATGTACCATTCTTCATTGTCTTCCTTCAAAATGTATACATTATTCTCTGTTCGAACTCCTTTAGCCAAAATATTCCCAATAGTTGTTGATCCGATTTCATAGTCTCGAGTTCTTAATAGAACATCACAAGCTTTGTCACACATCTGACTTACACTGAACAAATTATGTTTCAGACCATCTACAAATAGTAAATGCTAGACCTTTCCTCTTCCATTATTCAAACTAACTATGTCCTTTCCTCTACTTCTTCCTACTTCATCATTTCCAAATGTGAAATTTATAGTTTTATTTTCATCTAGGGATACAATTTTATTTTATCCCCTATCATATGTTTAGAGTAACCACCGTGCACATGCCATTTACTATTTTTATCTTGAGCATATAGAACTATGCCACACTTATCAACTTTATTCCCTTCCTTATTCTTTCTCCACTACGTGCAATCATCTATTCTACAATTATCCTGAGATGGTAATATATTTTTTTAAGATGACATTCATATTACTTTTTCCCAAAATTATGAAAGTGGAAACACTCAATAATATCAAAGAGAGGAGAAAATAGATTTTTGTCTAGATTCCTTTTTTTTTTTTTTTTTTTTTTTTTTTTTTTTTTTTTTAATGTTTGCAAATCTATTATTAGCCTCATTTCTCTTAGGATTCCTCAAATCATTTATTCTAAGATAAGCTCTGCAATTTTTGGCTTTATGTCCACTTATTTTATAGTAGTAACAATACCCATATAAAAAGCTTTTATACCTAATAGTGAATGACATTTGTGGATATAACTATTTTTACATTTGATAATATTGTCTCCTAATTAAGCATGATCTATGATATTTCGTTGTTTGTTTTTCCACTCCTTTTGTCTATTGTACTTTGTTGGTAGTGATTCTTTGTTTCTTCTCATTTCATATTGAAGTGTTTCTCAAATGTTTGTTTTCAGATTGATGTGAACTGTCATTCTCTCCCTTGGCATCTTTTACAAATGTAATTGTTTTTTTTCCTCTGTCTTATTTTCACTCGATTCTCCTTCATAGCCTAACCTAGCCGTCATGAGTGGATAAATTTGAGAATTTAATATCAATCCTATTTTTTATATCCTTTTATATGTTGAATATTCATGTTCAAATCAGTTTGTGCATTTTCTAGCCTTTTCTTTAGGGTTACCACGTCTTCTTCCAATATTTCACATTCTTGACTTCTCTCCTTTATTTGTTGCAGCAAAATTTCTTCCACCTTATTTTCTTTTTCAAGTTCAACCTTCAAATTGATAATATATTTTATTTTTGATTCTTTTTCACATATTTCAACAAAATCTCTTTCTTCTTACTATTCTTTTTTTTTTTAATTATGTTTATTTCATCTAAGGCACTGATACATTCCCCCTCAAGATCTACCTCATCTTCCTCTTCTTCCTCATATTCCTTACAATCTTTTTCAAGTTCTTCCAAGGCCATCAACATGAATTCACTAGTTCCATGTTCACTAGATGATTCATTAGAACTTTTAGAAACATTGTTATCTTCTTGAGCATAGAAGATTTTCCTTTTAAACTTTTTCTCTTTCTTCATTTTATTAGACATGCTCTTTTCTTTCCCTCTAGGTCGATTTATTCTTTCTCATAAGGACATTTGAAGGAATAATGCCCCACTCTTCCACAATTGAAACTGTTAAATGGAATTTTTCCTTTGTACTTACCTATACCTTTATTCAATCATCCGACAAGTTTTTCTTCTTCTTCATCAAAACTTGAGCACAGACATTCTTTGGCTTCTACAGACTTGTCTACATTAAATGTTGCATCTCTAGTAGCTGAATTTCCTTTTGAAATAATCATATCATATGCTATCAAAGAACCAAGTAGTTTATCCTTGTTCAAGGTCTCAAAGTTTGTTCTCTCTTCTATAGCTAAAACTTTGGGATTAAGCTTTGATGGTAATGACCTTAGTATTTTCTTAAATATTACACTCTCCTTGATTATTTCTCATAGACCCATCATGACATTAAAAAATTCATATACTCTTATGAAGAACTTAGAAATATCTTCATCTTAATTCATTTTTAGTGTCTCAAACTACATTCTATATCTTGTAATTCGACCAGTTTTACATTTCTATCTCCTTCATGAATATTTTCTAGTTTATCCCAAATTTATTAAGTTGTCTTATAATGCATTAATTTAATAAATTATGACTCACTTAATCCACTAAGAAGAACATTAATAACTTTTGCATTAGTTGTAAATTCCAATTTGTCATCTTTGTCACTACTCATTGTCTTTGGTTCTTCATATCACATCAAAACAACAACCCAAAGTTCTACTCCAAGGGACATTATATATGTCTTCATCCTCACTTTATAGAATGCATAATTCGTGCCAGTGATTAAAGGGGCTTTATTTTTTTAGAATCCTTCCTAACTAGCCATTCTAATGATTTAGGACCTCCTTCTAGTTATTAGATGGATATTGAAGGAACCTGCTCTGATACCAATTGATGTATGCTTGGAAATTACTTTTGGGGGGGGTGTGATTCAATAACTTTAGTTTCCAATTTTTTCTCAACATAATTTTCTTCTTCTGTGACTAATGACTTAGGTATATGTTCAATTATTAATCATTTAATTTTGCATTTATGAGAGAGAAATACATTTGGAGATATACTTATTCAGAATTCAAGAGAATTCACACAACATTCAACAAACAACACATGAAGACACCAAATATAAGTGGAAACTCATAAGGGAGAAAACCATGAATTTTTGGTTCAAATTGATGTGAAAGAAAGCTCCTACTTCCCAATTACATCAGATTTTTGTAGTCTCCAAACTACAAGAGTTTGCTACCTTAAGGAAGCTCCAAATTCCACAAACTTTTCTATAGGATAAAACCATAGTAGGCTCCTACCTCAATAAGACACAACTTTTTATTTATCAAGATACAACTTGAAAGGAGATTGCAATCACGCAATCATAAAACAAAGTCAAGTTTTCTAGTTACTTGATATCAATTTTTTCCCCCAATTTTGCTACTTATCTTTATTTCCTTTCCTTTTTTGCTATTTTCTCATAGCCAGAATACTTCTCATGAATCATCTCATACAAACTTATTTACCTCAAAATTTATTTTCTCATTCAACAATGTATGTTTTATAAGCATAATTTATTGACTATTTGTATTTTATGCAAGAATACAAAATGAGGAGTTATATCTTGGTCCTCTAAAGTCATACAAAATCTTCCTTTTCATTTTCAAATCTGCAAATCAGAATTTTGTAATGTAAAATAGAGTTGTCATAATATAAGCCAATGATGATGATTGCAAAAGACAAATATGAAATCTTTTCAGATTTGTATTAATTACATGTTTCAAATTTGTACCATCTATATGTTAATGCCATTGAGTTTAATAAAAGCATACATTTTTATTCTATGTCACATGCCATTTTCCATTTTCCATTTTAATTATACACCATACATCAAGATAATCAATCAACATGTCTAACAATGTCATGTTCCATTTTCTCCTAACGAGAATGTTGCTCAAGAATCCTCTCATATGAACTTCTTTACCTCAAAAGTTATTTTCTCATTCAACAATGTATCGTTTATAAGCATAGCTATTGACTATTTGTATTTTATGTAGGAACAAAAAATGAGGAGTTATCTCTTCGTCCTCTAAGGTCATTCACAATCTGCCTCTTCATTTTCAAATCTAGAAATCACAATTTTGCAATATAAAATAGAGTTGTAATAATATAAGCGAGAAACAATGATTGCAAAAGACAAATATGAAAACTTTTCAGATTTTTATTAGTTACATGTTTCAAATTTGTACCAACTATATGTTAATGCAATTGAGTTTAATAAAAGCATACATTTTCAGTTTATGTCATGTGACATTTTCCATTTTACATGTTAATTATACGCCATACATCAAGATAATAAATCAACATGTTTAACAATGTCATGTGCCATTTTCTCCTAACCAGAATGCTGCTCATGAATCCTCTCATACAAACTTCTTTACCTAAAAAGTTATTTTCTCATTCAACAATGTATCTTTTATAAGCATAGCTTATTGGCTATTTGTATTTTATGCAGGAATATGAAATGAAGAGGTGTCTCTTGGTCCTCCAAGGTCATCCATAATCTGCCTCTTCATTTTCAAATCTTAAAATCAGAATTATGTAATATAAAATAGAGTTGTAATAATATAAGCTAGCGACAATGATTGCAAAAGACATTTCTGAAAACTTTTCAGGTTTGTATTAGTTACATGTTTCAAATTTGTGCTAGTTATATGTTAATGCCACTGAGTGTAATAAAATCATACATTTTCAGTTTATGTCATGTTCCATTTTCAGTTTTAATTATACGCCATACATCAAGATAATCAGTCAACATGTTTAACAATGAACCACATTGGTTGGTTCGAAACGCGTCGACAAATGGTTTTTTATGTGATTTTGCCGAAATTATTTTCTTAACATGTTTAACAATGTCTATCCTTCACAATGATCAACATAGCTAACAATTATCAACCTTTGCACCTCATATCACTTATCAAACTTTGTATTCCAAAAAATCTTGGAATAATTGGAGCATAGCGGTCAACATAAATCAACTTTAACACAGCCAACATAATCATTAGACATCAATGGAAACATTTTGAATAGTAGTGACCCTGTTGATTAATTCTTCATTATGGTATATTATCAACCCTTTAACTAGATTGACTACCTCATGGCCCTTAGGGTGTTGTAGGTTTCAAGAAAACTCTAGGGAATTTTCATCATCATATCCTATCCATTTCTCAAAGAACTCTATCTAATGAAAATTTCCTAAGCTAACACTAACCTTAGGATTATGATAAACCTAAGTGCATCTATGGGGTCTCTCTTGTTGAATCCCCCTCCCATTGTATGACACAAATCTCAAAAGTTTCGACATACTTTTTTCTTCAATGGAGTACTTGCTTCTATGTTGTTGCAGGAATTAGATTTTTCTTATGGCAACAAGGGATCTCGTGGCTTAAGGAAATTTCATAATCCTTTAACCACTTCTTCCAGAAAAAACTTATCACTCCATACTCTAAATTATTTTACGTATTTGGATTTTTATCCTCTGTATAACTCATAACTAATGTGGAAAACTTGTTGAGTGATAAATTAAGCAATTGAGCATCAACCATTCTTACAAATGTTAGTAAGGTAGTTGGAATTATGATTATAGTTTAGAAGGCCTTTGTTTCTTAGCTTATTCAAGACTTTTATGAGTGTTCTAGGTGAAATTATGTGTCATGTAGTAGAACGTTCTGTTGGGAAAAACACTGAGAAAGGTGGGGGGTGGGGGGGGGGGTGTTGGTGTGCCAACCCATGGCGGTGGGGTGTGAATCAGTATTTTAAACTCAAACTTCAAATTTTTATATTTTGAGAAATATACACTATTGTTATTAAGGTAACCTGCATATGTAGGCTACTTTAGAGAATGAAAACCATGTATATCCACTTTATGAAATTTTTTATGTATTTCATGAGATGATTATTCTTAATTAGTTCATGAATAGATTAATTAATTTTAATTATGCAGTAAAGAACATAAATAAATCACACCAAACACACATAGAACACCAAGATTTTTAGGTGGAAACCCAATGTGGGAGAAAAGCCACCATTGTTGTTGTCTTTTTCTTTGTTATTATGATATAAAGAACCATATTACATTTGTAATGACACAATCTCTTGCCAGTACACAGAAACCCACCTACAGAAAGCTACAATCTTCTCCCGTTCTCCAACACCCACTAGAAGGGAGATCCAAACCCTAATCATGCTTACCGACTTCTACTGGAAGGGAGCTCCTACTCCATTCTCAAAGTTGCAACTCTCAGCTCCCTATGGACCAATTTTATAATATTTCAGATTGGATCCACCTGTCAAACATTCATCACACAACCTGTAGGCCACCTTTCATCATGTTTTCAAAATGAACCCATATCAATCATAAACTCTAACAAAATAAAGCATTGAACCTGAGATATTGTCACACGGTAAATCAACTATAATTTTGAAGTATTAAATCAATGAATGTAGAACCCAAGTAGAAACAAAAAATATAATCAAATTATGTAAGAAATTGTACTGAATATGACTCACATATATACGTGTTTCCTCTCTATAATACATGCGTAGAGATCTTAGAATACTGAATACTAAATCATTAATCATTGAATCATATATAGATATTTTATCAGTCACATATCACTTAAACCAATCATATATTACTAAATCAAACACAAATCACCATACTGTAGCATCATCACGAATCAACATTCATATCCAACTCAAGCCAACCAATATTGTCAACAATAGATTATCATGATAGAGACATCATCGACAAACAACAAAAAAAACAGAAATGATAAAATATCATCAACAAGTCATACTAAAATACCATGGAATGTATGTATGAATTCCCTACAGCTGATCCACATATGTATGCACTTATAATTCATAACACCCATGTACATATCTACACAAACTAAAAAAATATTTTGCAGAAAATATATGCGACCCTAAAAATATGGATCTGTGTATGTACGTGACTATTACCAAAAACACCTGCGTACTAATCTATAAAACTTTCAATGCAAGCACAGTTTCACTTTCTGTAACCTTTACTGTCAATACTACATACTTATGAATAAATCATTTAAATTATGGTATCACATATTTATTAATATTAGCTACTTAGACATTTGCAACAAGTAAATCAAACAAGCATATATGTCAACATATTTCATATCTTTTAAATTTGAGTCTTCTTCTTGCTCACTGGTGCACACTTGCTTTAGATCAAATCATTCATAAACAACCTAATACTTGCACACCCAACACCTTGATCTCCATCTCTTTATATAGTATTTTCCTTAGCCATACCTTAGGTATATAACTTGGGTGTGTTGTAAGTATTCTTTGATGGGATCAAATATATGTTTTCTCTCCAAATACTATGGGCCAATACCATGGTAATGAACCTTGGTATCTAAAATACCATGGTGGATATTTTATACGTGAATTTTATCTACAGGACCCATGTATGTATAGAACAGTTCTTCCCTGGATTTACATATACTTTCTCAAAACTTTTCTTTTATCATCCATTTGTCTTTGAGTTGTTATCCCTTTGTCCCATAACCTCTCATCTCCATAATAATCATGTTATTATAATTTTGACATTATTATCAAGTGGGTTTGCATCAACGATAATATGTTAGCCATAACACCAACAATCTCCCCATTTGGACTTGACGTCAACCACTTTTGTGTTTGGTCATCACCTGCAAATACCTGCCAACACAATTGCAAATACCAAGAATTCTCACCAATATTTTTTTTACAAATACCAAGCTTATCTCCCCCTTTGACATCAAAGGGTAAAGTACTGACCAATGTTGAATGAAGACTTCTATCCCTTGGTGTAGAGAGGACCACTGTAGATATGATTTGTTGAACCTTCTGACCATGCTCCCCCTGAACAGGTGCATAACCTTTAGAAGATATTCAAAAAATAACAAGGCTTTATAATTTTACCAAACATAACCCTTACTATCACCATTGACCCGTGAATACATCAATTGCCCAACACAGTGGGGTTACATATTTGATCCATATTACATTGATTTCCCAAAATAAGGGGATTACATATAAGGCATGAATTGATCCAAACATTACATCAATGTCTCAAAATTAAAAAGCATGACTCAATAGCCATACATGACTGAATATTACAATGATTACATCATGGGTCTTCACATGACCTTTACATAGATAACCAAAATCAGGACCTCAATGAGGTTATAGGATCATGATAGTTATAAATGACCACCATATACCATATACAAACCTACAGCATGTATATTTGATAGAAACATTATAGAAGCAACATGAACATCCTCATGAAGAATTAAGAGAAGGCAATGAAGCATCAATCTCTTCAACATATTTAAATCACAGTAGATGCATCCTCCTCATCAAGCATGTTTATAGATAAACTTTATCAATTGGAATCCATGAATCATTGATAAATAGTGACAAAACAACAACATATAGATATCTAGTAGTAACAGTAGAAGTAAGTATCCAATCATTAGTAAATGTAATAAAAAATACATTTTTTTGAAACCCTAATGCCAACAAGGGATAATAGCTTCTCCCCTTGAACCAATAGACTTCGATAAGAAAATGTTAGAAACATAAGAAATGATGAACGAATATAGGACGCTCCCCCTGAATCTATGCCATTTTTATCAATCACTGAGATGTATACACATCTATCTAAATCAGAAATTGCGTACATACATGCATGTCCTTCACATAATTCATGTACAAAAAATTAAACTATAGTAATTTATAGTCTCAACTCCCTTGAACATGAAATAACTATCAAAATAATGATTAGAGTGATGAAGTAGGAATTATTCCTAATTTCTGTTTGATATATTCAAAGGAGTCTTGTGGAAATGGCTCTATAATTATATCTACAACTTGTACCTTTCAAGGAACAGATTACAGTTTGACCTTTTGTTCAAGCACCTGTTCTCTTAGAAAATGATATTTGATTGGAATGTGCTTGGTTTTTGAGTGCATGACAAGATTTTTAGAGATACTTATGGAACTAGTATTGCTACAAAGAATAGGTACAAGTTGAGGACACATGATTTGAATGTCTTGCAATGTTTGGATCGTCCATAGAAGTAGAGTACAACAATATGCAAAAATAACATATTCTACCTCAGCAATAGATAAAGCGATGGAAATCTTTTTCTTGCTGAACCATGACACCAAGTGGGGTCCAAAATAAAATGCACCTCCACTAGTACTCTTGTGATCATCAATACTACCTATCCAATCTACATATGTATAAGCATGAAGTGAAAAGTATATACTTTTGGGCTACCATATACTAAAATCTTGAGTTCCTTGTAGATACGTGAATATTCTCTTAACTGCTTGGAGACGAGTTTCATTAGGATTGGCTTAAAATCGTCAAACAATTCTAACTGCATGCATAATGCGTGGTCTTGTACCTGTAAGGTAGATAAATCTTCCAATCATAGATCTATATTTTGGTTTATTGACTAAAGGAGAATCATCATTTTGACCAATATTGCATCCCATTACTAGGGGTGTGCATACTAGCTTGCATTCTTCCATTCCACATTTCTTAAAAAAAATTGAGGTGCTTATTTTGATAAAAAAAAGAGACCATTCTCAGTTTGTTGAACTTTAATACCAAGAAAATATTTTAGTTCACAAATTATAGACGTTTCAAATTCTTGCTACATAATTGAAGAAAATACTTGACTCATAGATTCTACATTGCTTCCAAATATGATGTCACCTACATAAACAACAACTATGAAAAGTTTATCCTTATCCATTTTGATATATAGGTTATTATCTCTACACCCATTTTTGAATCCTTGTTGTTGAAGGTACCTATCAATATGATAATACCATGCATTAGGAGCTTGTTTCAATCCATACAATGACTTCTTAACTTTGGACACAATATTTTTATCATTTCCAAGAATGAACCATTCAGGTTGTTCTATATAGAACTCCTCTTCTAGATCCCCATTTAAGAATGCAGATTTGACTTCCATTTGATATACTTTAAAGCTATGAAAACTTAAAAATGCAAGAAACATTCGTGTGGCTTCAAGTCTAGCTATGGGTGAAAATTTTTCTTCAAAGTCTATCCGTTCTTGTTGAGCATATCCTTTACATAAAAGTATTTCTTTGTTGCAAATTACATCTCCATTTTCATTTAGTTTGGCTTTGAATACCCATTTTGTCCCAATCACATTTTCCTCATGAGGCCTTGGTACTAATTCCCATGTATTATTCTTTTCTCTTTGATCAAATTCTTCATTCATTTCCTTAACCAACATTCATTTTTGCTTGATTAATTCACATTTGAGGTTTAATTGTGGTATTAAGGCTAGATAATTAGAAGTTCCAACAATATTTCTTCTAGTTTGTATTCCTATGTCATTTTCACCTATAATTTGAGATTCAAGATAAATTCTATGAGCGTACCTTGAAGGTGTCTTCTATGATCTATCTGTATCTTCATTTCTTTCTTCTGATGCTTCTCTATTTCTTTCTTCTACAACATATTGGCTTGTAGTAGGGAGAGGTTTGTTATCTATTTTTTCTTCCTTTTCGGCACATTTGGATGCTTCATCAATTACAACATCTATGAATTCAACAATCTCTTGAAGCCTTTTATTATAGCCTTTATATCCATTACTTCTATAAGAGTATCCAAGAAGGATTCCTTCATAAACTCTATATTCAATTTTTCCAAGCTTATCATCATTGTTCTTTATGTAACATTTTCTTCCAAAAGTTTTAAGGTTTTTGACAGTTAGAGGCCTACCAAACCATAGTTGATATCGATGTTTATCACTATTTACTCAAAGATGAGCTTTGTTAAGAATATTTACGGTTGTATGTACTGCTCCCACTAGAAGGTATGCAAAGTTCCTGATTCATCACTCATGGCACATGCCATTTGTTGGATTGTTCTGTTCAGTCTTTCTACTATTCCATTTTGTTGAGGAGTTTCAGGTATAGAAAATTGTCTCTTGATTCCATGTTGTTCACAAAAATTTAAAAAATCATATGATATAAAGTCTCCTCCTCTATAAGATATAGGACATTTTATTTTCAAGTCTAACTCATTTTATACTAGAGCCTTAAATACTTTAAATTTATCAAATGCTTCATCTTTATACTTTAGTAAGCCAGTCCAACACATTCTTGTAAAATTATCAATGAATAGTATGAAATAGTGTTCACCACGAGGAGACTTCTTTCTCATAGGACCACATAAATCAATATTAATAATTTCAAGTGGGTTACTTGAAGTACCTTATTTGGAGTTAAATTGATCTTTGGTTTGCTTACCAAATTGTCATGATTCAAAGATGCTATTTCTAGTTGGATGGATGTTGGGAAAGTCATAGAATTCTCCCATTCTGCTTGATTTCTATAATTGATAAAAGTGAAGATGTCTCAATCTTTTGTGCCAAAGCCAACTTTCTTCAAATTTTCTTCAGTAATAATGTTCTTGGTCACCTTCCAAGGCATAGAAATTTCCTAGAGATTTTGTTCCCTTGATCTTACTTGTGTCCATATTTCCTACCACACGAACCCTATATCTGGAAAAAAATTCATACCCTTCGCCACACATATGATGAAAACTCAACATGTTATGTCTTAATCCATTAATAAAAAAAAAATTCCATCATTGACCTTTTTCTTTAATAGCACGGTTCCTTTCCCTTTGATGGGAACATGTGAATTATTTCCAGAAGTTACATTCTTTCATTTATTTATTTCATTAAAAGGCATAAACTTATATTTTTCACCTGTCATATGCTTTGAACATACACTGTAAATGTACCACAAATTTTCTTGATCTCCTCCATATAAAGCTAGACCAAAATTTTGAGATTCTATGATTTTCTTTTTCCATACCTTGGGTGTTATTGTAAAAGATTATGTTCATGTTGATAGCATGGTCCTCTTATTCTTCTGCATTCAGTTTCTTTATGACCAAATTTATTTCAAAAAGGACATTCAATTTCATCTTGAAGAGGTGAAAAGACACTATAGGAAGATTTATTTGCCCTAGACTCATTCTTTTATTTTCTTGATTATTTAGTCATAATAGTTTTATAAGTGACACATTGAACAACTTGATGACCAAAATTATGACAAGTGAAACATTGACCATTGAAGTAGGCATACATGGAGTATAATACCTTCTTGAGTAGCTTCCCCTTTGGTTGTTGTAAGGTTATTTTACTTGAGAGATATTTGATCCTTCATTCATGTGCCAAGATCTAGAATTTTGATGACTACTTCCTTTTACTACATTGAGATAACTTATTGTACCCGTTTCAGAAGATTTTATAGTTTTTGATGATTCACCATTTTATCCAAGACCTATATTAATTAGAGGAGAGAATTTCACTTTGATGGTTTCTTCTAAAGTACCATATGCTTCAGAAACTATAAGATTTAGAGCCTTTGTTTTTTTAAGTTCCTTACTTAGACCCACTATTTCAAGTTATAAGATTTCACTTTGCCTTTCCTTTTCTAGAATTTGTTTCTTCAACACTTCTTCAACTAATTTAGCTTCTTCTAGACAGACTTTTAGCTGAGTTATTCTTCAATAAGAGTATCCTTTTCTTATAGAGAGACCATAAAAGGATCATCATATTCATCTACACATTTTTCTTCAAACGCCATACACAATTGATATTCTTGATCATATTCAACATCCTCATTATTGGAATAACATTCACTATCTTTGTGTGTATAAAAAAATCCCCTGTCATTAAACCTTCCTCTAACATTCCCTTTTGAATTTTTTTTTCCCTTTCTCATGATTTTATTTATAAGGGAATGTATCAATGTAGTGACCAACTCTTCCACAAGAAAAACATTTGAAAGGAAACTTAACTCTAAACTTGTTAGTTCCTACTTGGAGTTTCTTTACGAAATTCACTTCTTCTTCGTCTTATATGTAACCTATTTCCTTAAGCTACTACTTATCCTTTCCTTTATATGTAGCCTTCAATGTTGCTTCTTTGACATCTGATGGACTCCCTTTTCTCATTTCATAAGCTATTAAGATCCCATGGAGCTGTTCAATAGTGAGGTTCTTCAAATCTTGCATTTCTTCAATGGTAGAGTCTTTTGAATCGAACTTTGGGATTAGAGATCTTAGAATTTTCTCAACCACCATTGAATCTTTTATTTCATCACCAATATTTCTCATTTAGTTAACAATCTCATCTACCCTAATGGAAAAACTTACAATAATTTCATCACTATACATTCTAAGAGTCTCGTATTGAAATCTAAATGTTTGAAGTTCAATGTTTTTTTTTGTAAGCTAACATGGGTCCATTCATATTCTATTAATTCGATTTGAAACCTGTACATGCACATGGTGGCCTCAACCTGCCCCGAAGGGAAACCGGGTCTGTTGGCCACCTTAAGTTCTTAACAACCATCCATAAACAAAAAATGTTGAGTCTTCTTGTCCAGGCTAAGTATACTAAACAAACAAAGCGATTACTACTAACTCTTATCTGCATTATATATTATAACAAAAATTAGAATTGACTCTCTGCATCCTAACTATGAACATTTATACATATCTCCAAGTATTAGTCTGACATGGCTTCCAGTGGGTCGCCTTCTTACTTTATTCCTATGTCGATCTTCCTTATCTGTTGTTTTATCTCTTCCAGTTTGTTATCCTGCATAAGAAGGGTCACCTGAATGTTTTGCATCTCTTTTTTCAGGTTAGAAATTCCCTGGGCTAATTCAGCCATCTCCATATCAACCTGCTCCATGGATTTTCCCAACAACCTCTTCATAACCCAGTATACGTGTAGTGCTTTTTTATACAGGGACATGCGCCCTCTAGTATTCCCTGTATCCAGCAACAATTATTCCCAATCGTTCATTTCGGATTTCGATTGTCCATGAATAGCTTCTTCCTCCATTCTCTGGATAATATTTCGAATGTCCTTGTCGGTGTTTTCACTATAAGCACTCTGTACATGCTGGACCCTCCATTTCAGCATTTTCCTATCCCTTCTTTAACCCACCGGCGATGGTTCGCTTATCTCCTGATTTCCAGCCAGTCTTCCTCTCCATCTCCCTCTTCGATTCCATCCCCGCCCTCTGCTCCCTTTGTTATCCTCCTTTACTCTGCTACCCTGGCAAGTTTTGTTCCTCATTTCTTCCTGACGCATGTCCTTAGGGGACTTCCCTTTCCTCATTACACTCCCCCTTGGCTGCTCTTGACCGTACTGCTCTGAGCTATACATCTCCTCTTCGTCTTTCAGCCTATCCATACTTGTATGATACTGTTCCCATGCTTCCCAAGAGTCAGCCATATTTCCTTCCTTACCCGTTCCCCTTCCCCCCCTGCTCGTCTCTGTCGCTTCCCTCCTCATTCTTCTCACTATTTCCTTTCATCCAATCCTTTCGGGGCTGGGTAGACTATCTTCCTACCTTCTCCTTCCTGCTTTAATCCTTGCTATGGTCTTCACCACTTTACTTCTTTGCACCCTCCCTCCGGCTGCATTTACCAAATTCCTTCCCTCACACCTCCTTCCTTCTTCATATTTTTTTTCTTGCCGCCCATCGTCGTTCCTCTTCCCCACATCACTCTGCCACCTGCAGTTTTCATAATCGTCCACTCTCTCTTGTCTTAATTCTGTGTCATCGTACCCATGTCCCATCACTGAAGCGTTTCTACCACCACTTCTAATTTTCATTACTCCGTCTCTGCTCCTCCTTGGGATTATATCCCCTCTGTGGATTTTCCTGTTCGCCGACATCATTACCTGTATACCATAAGGCTTATCATGGCCTTTCGCCCTCGTCATATTAATCATCCTCATCGCCACCATTTTCACCCTGATTGGGGGCCTCTGGGGATCCTTTTTATAGAGTTGTTGTTCCATTATGGTCCTAAGTGATTATTGTGATAAGGTTCTCCCATCCTGGTCTGTTCATTACCGTTGGCCAAATGCTATCCACCTTTAATTCTTGTTCTTTGCATCACTAATTTGCAAGGAAGTCTGTAGCTTTGTTTCCTTTTCGCCTAACATGGTTGACGATTTTATATTCAATTCTCTTCAATATGTCTGCCAAGTCTTGAATGATCCCTGCCGTCCTCCAGCTTCTTGCAACTTGATCCCACTCCTTCCCATTATTGAGATTTCTAAGCATTTCCACTACTATCTGCGAGTCGCCTTCAACTTCCAGGTTTGTGTATCCATTTCTTACTGCTATTCTAAGACCCTGGTATACAGCCATCAATTCTGCTTCATTGTTGGTCATTATGCCTCCCCAATCCGCATACACCCATCTAGTGAATCTCTCACTGTCTCTAAAGATACCTCTAAAGCCTGTCGGCCTTGGGTTTCCTTTGGAAGCCCCGTAAAAATTCAGTTTAATGAAGTTTTTCCTAGGATAACTGAATTGCTCTGGACTCTGGGTCTGAGATCGTTGCTATCTTTATTTCAAGGGATACACCATACCATATTCCATGTTTAGATTAGCAAGGATTCATCCTTCATCAGGGTTCGCTCTCCAATCCTCTTCCTCCCAGGTCTCAGCCAGAACAGTCTCCCTAATTAATTTTTGTGTTCTTCTCCAGATCTTTTCTTGTGGATTGGCTTTGTCTAAGAAGATCCTTCGATTCTATTCCTTCCATATTAGCCATATAAAAAAACCTATGGCTAGATTCCAAGTTCTCCCTACAACCGGGCATGAGAATTGACCCTTTCCCCATTGGAAGATGGTCTTTTTAATATCCAGAGGGTCCCTATTAGATTTTCCAAAGAGGTTCCTGAATTCAACCCACTGTTGTTGAGCACATGGGCAAGAGTTGAGAATGTGTTCCTGGGTTTCATTCTCCTATTTACAAAGGTTGCATCTCGGGGGTCCCTGGAAACCTCGTTTCTGAAGCTTATCCCACGTCAGTATTCTTTCTTTCCCAACTAGCCATGCGAATATAGTAACCTTCGACCACCATTTATTACTCCAGATTTTTCCCTAGTCCAAAGTTTCCTCCTCTCTCTCCTGGCGGGTTGTTAAATAATAGGCCTCTTTGACTGTGAAGGTTCCTCTTGTGGAGTTTCCCCATCTAAGAATATCCTGTCCTGCTCTAATTTTAATTTTCCTTGACTCCAATTCTTTTACAAGTATCCCTTTCTATTCCTAATCTATATTTTCATCCCATTCTTCTGGTTTTCTCCATGTTCTCCATGTCTCGTCTGGCTCCTCTTCTTTCCAGTAATCTCTAACATACTCTAGCCCCTCCATTACAGCCTTCTGATATGTACTTTGCAGAGCTTGGATACTGACCATTCTGTCTCTTTGTTGCCATGCCTCCTCTCAGAATCTAGCTGTATTTCCTCCCCTTATTTCCCAGAAGGCATATTTGTTTATGATGTCTCTGTTCTGGCTTGCCAGTTCCCATATTGTAGATCCTTTTGGGGTTTCTTCTAGTTTGAGGATGCCTTCTGATGTTGAGGGCATATTGTATTTCTATGTCCATATTTTTTTCCACAAGTCATTTCCTCCCCTCATTCACCTCCACCACAGCTTCACTCCTAGAACCTGGTTTAGGCTGCCCGAGTCTCGGAGTCCTAGACCTCCTTCTTCTTTTCGTTTTGTCAGACTTTTCCATGATACTAGTGCCCATTTCCTTTGCTGTTTTGGTCCTCCCAATATAAATTTTCCGAAAAGTTCCTTCATTTCCATACATGCACCCTTGGGAGCCGCCATGACTGATAGAGGGTAGATTGGTATGGATTGGAGAACTAATTTTAGGAGCACCAGTCATCCTGCTATGTTCAGTGAGTGAAAGGACCAGTTCTCAAGTCTATTCTTGAGTTTTTCTATTATTAGCTGCCAGTTTGCTATTCTTGTAGGATTTACATCTATTTGATTTCCCAGGTATTTTGTTGGTAGCTCTCCATATTGGAATCCTAGTGTTCTGGTTAAATGAGCTTTGATTGTTTCTGGGGTATTGAAGATAAATGTACAAGATTTATCTTTGTTGATTTCCATACCTGAGGCTTCCATAAACAAATCCAAAATCCTTTTTACTCCCCTTACTTCCTTTAGAGATACCTCACAAAAAAGCATGATGTCGTCCACAAACTGCTGGTGTGTGATAGGTAGGTTGCTTCCCCATAACCTCAGCCCTTTGATCTTTCTTTCCCTCAGCTCTTTTTTGAAATACCTTCCCAGACCCTCCGTAGCCAAGATAAACAAGAAAGGAGATAAGGGGTCCCCCTGTCTTAATCCTCTAGTAGCGTTGAAGGTCGAAGTTGGTGCCCCATTCAACATTATAGAAAAGTTAGGCGTTGATATCATATTATAGACCCAATCTATCCATCTGTTATTGAACCCAAAAGCCCTAAGGATTGCCTTGAGGTACTTCCAGTTTAGGCGATCGTAAGATTTTGACAAATCTAGTTTTATCATCATCCCCCTCTACTTTTTTTGTTTTAGAGAATGGATCACTTCCTGGGTAACTACTAATCCATCAAGGATTTGTTTTCCCTCCACAAAGTCATTTTGCTCTGGGGATATTATACTAGAGAGAATAGGTTTCAGTCTTTTAGCCAACAATGTAGCGATTATTTTATAAATTACGTTGCAGAGGGCTATTGGGCGAAAACTGTGGGCAGTTTCGGAATTAGCACTTTTAGGAATCAGAGTAAGAAAAGTAGAGTTAAGACCCAGCCATACCTTCTGATTAATGCAAGATTCCTCTACCACCTCCAGTATCTCTTGTCCAAGAAAATGCCAGCCTGCCTAGTAAAATTCCGCTGTATATCCATCCGGTCCTGGGGCCTTGTTTTTCTTCATACCCTTCACAATTTCCTCCACTTCTTCTAGCGTTGTTGCCCTCATCAATGTCATATTTTGGTCCTTCATTGTTATCTTTGGGATTTCCTTACAGATTATTTTTGTAGCCGCTCCTCTATCCACTTGTGGTTCCGTCAACAGGTCTTTATGGTACCTTACTAGTACCTGTTCAATCCTTTCATGTTCGGTTATCCTCTCCCCATCTTCGTTTTTTATGGAGAAAATTCTGT
Organism: Pinus taeda; assembly: GCA_000404065.3. Lineage (NCBI taxonomy): Eukaryota > Viridiplantae > Streptophyta > Pinopsida > Pinales > Pinaceae > Pinus > Pinus taeda. Next base: position 41,145 of record APFE030856922.1, read on the forward strand.
TCCTTTGCCTATGCTAGATCATGGCTTGGTGAAAGAACTTTGTGTTCCTTCCGCCTTCCCAGAGCCAATTTATCATGGACTTTTGTTTCCATAGGATCTCTTCGTATTTCCTCCGCTCCTCAAGTTGGCTAATTAGGATTCCCTCCTCTCTGCTTCTCTCTTCGTTTCGTCCTTCTATAATAATTTTTTGTTGTATCTCTTCCATTTTTTGCTCTAGTCTATGCTTTTCCATTAATATGTTTCCAAAATCCTCCTTATTCCATTTTTTGATTTTCCCTTTGAGTTCTTTGAGCTTTAGCTAAAAGGTATGCATATTAACTTTTCCTTTTTGATTAGTTTGAGTCCACCATTCCTTTACCTTAGATATAAACTGTGGATTCCTAAGCCAGAAAACCTCAAACCTGAAAGGTCTGTTGAGGGGGTTTTTCTTGATGTCTATCTCCAATATAATAGGCCAATGATCTGAGCCCATCACCGGCATTATCGTGGCCTCCACAAATACATCCTTGTTCATTATTTGTTCTGATATTAAGAATCAATCTAACCTGGAAGCTATTTGGTTTCTGCCTCCTCTTCTATTGTTCCAAGTGTGGATGTCGTTTATTATCGGGATGTCTACCAGTCTTTGCTCTGTAATCATTTCATTGAACTCCTCCATATCTTGACCCGGTCTATTTATACCTCCTCTCTTTTCTTCTATCATTTTGATCTTATTAAAGTCTCCCCCTACAATCCACGGAACCCCTGGGAAGATCTTTCGGGTGGTTTGCATGTTTTTAAGGAAATTTTTTCGTTCCCTTGGTATGTGCGTCCCACAGACACCTGTGATGAGAATCCACTCAGATGACCCTATCAATCTGAATAAGCCTGAGAGGATTCGGGGTAAGCTTATCCAATTCTCAAAATGCACCTCCTCAAGATTCCAGAGGATTGCTAGACCTCCTACTGTGCCATTCGCATCCCGACCCATCACCTCATAATGAATTTTTTGTTTTCTCATTATTTCTTCTAATTTTTGGGAGCTGATCTTCGTTTCTTGGATTATCATTATACTGGGTTTGTCTTTCTTCACCCTATCCTTCAGATATCTCTGTTTTCCTTTACTGTTAAGGCCTCTAATATTCCAACTTGTGACTATCATTTTATAACTTTTTGGAGGGTTGTTGAAATACCTCCGAGAGAGGTATGACTCTGCCTAAGTTAACCAATATTTCTCCAACCACTTGTATGGTTTCACTCATTTTCCACCTCCCTCTTTTCCTACCACCTTTGCCAGAGCTGTCCATTCCTAAACTTAGGTTTCCTTGCGATCCTGTTTGATCTATTTGATTTGTCAGAGTAGTTCCTTTCTTTTCCTTGTATTTCTGAGATGTCTCTTTATACAGTTGCTTTTGGGCTTCTGGGATAAACCTTTCATCGAGATTTTTCTAGTCCTGTAACAACCTTTTCATTATTCGTTCCTCCTCACTTTCGCTATCCTTCTGGGGATCGATCTCCATCTGAGGTTGTTATACTATCATATCCATGCTTTCCTCTACTCCTCCTCCCGCCATGCTACCCTGGTTTAGGTTTGGCTCCTTTATATCTTTTATGAGCTCCATAGGCACCTCCACGTTTTCTTCTTTTTCCATCTCCCCTTCTTCTTCCTGTAGGACCTTGAACTTGTTTTGACATTCTACTGACACTGTTTTCACTGGTTGTTGCATTCTTATCGATTCTTTCCCTGGTCTTCTTTTTCTAGGTATTTCCTGGAAACCCTCTTCCCCTCCTTCTGTACCTTCTGTTCTCCTTTTTTCTTCTTCTTTTTTCCTTGATTTTTCCTTTGCATCGTTCAATGGGCATTTTTTGAAGAGATGGCCGTATTCATGACACCTTCTACATCTGAAGGGTATATGTTCATAATCCATCAGTTGCTACCATACTTCATCATGGTATTCTAACTCTATGAACTCTCGCAGTGGTTCTGCTATATTCATATATACACATATCCTTGCGTAGGATGTATGCTTCCCTCTTTTTGTTGTCTCTGCTACTTTGACAAAAGTCCCAATTGTATTGCCTATGCCTTCCAGGATATCAGGGTCCCAGAACTCCATTGGTAAGCCAAACATTCTTACCCAGATAGGTGTTGCTAACATCTTTTCATGCTCTGGATTGTAGCAATCATCCCAATGCCTCATAAATAACCCAGCATTATTCATGAAATACGGTCCCCCATCAAAGATTCTTTCCTTATCTTCTAAGTTTGAAAATATCACTGTGAAAAAGCCCTTTGCCCCTAGCTTTAGATCTATATGCCCTTTTGGCTTCCATCTTTGTTGTATCCACTTTTCTAGGTCCTTTTCCGAAGGCCAAAACCCTACAAACTTACATATCAAAGCATTGTCCCTCATATAACACCTGTACTCTTCAAGTTTGTTGTTGGAGATTACGAACATTGGTTTTTTCAGAGCTCTGGGTAGACATCCGCCTCCAAGTCTTGTTTGCCATTGATTCCCCATTACTGGCGCATCTTTGCTGTTCTCCCTTGGGTCTCTTTGTATTCCGCTTCCGCTTGATTCTCCCGCTATCACATTTTTGTAGGAGGGGATCTCTCCCCTCCCTGGTTCCCCTACCATGGCTTCTTTTAGCTCCTCCCTGTTTTATATAACCTTCCTCCTCTTTTTATGATGTCGTAGACCCGGTTTGCGCATAGAAGATTTACTCTCTTGCACTTGTCTCCGTTGCCACCCCTCTTACAGACTCGCCACTGATAACCCTAGATTTGCATAAACCCTCGCTTCCGCCTGTCGACCATCCTCGACCTCCGTTTCTTCTTATCCTCACTTTTCAATTCCAACAACTCTTTGAATTTCAATGTTATTTACATTAGTTTCACCTTCATAGCTATGGATAATCTTGTCCCATATAAATTTTGCGGTATTAAGCTGCATAACCCTTACAAATTATGATTATACTAAGCTTCCTAAGAGAGAATTTACTGCATTTACATTTGTCTCATATTTTTTCTTCCTTGGATCATCTATGGGGGTGGAGGATGAATATTGATAACCTCCTTCAACGATTTCCCAAACATCATCTCTGAGAAACTACAAGTATGCTCTCATTATGACTTTCTAGAAAACCATGTTAGTTCCATTAAACATGGGTGGTCAAATAGAAGATACTCCCTCTTGATTTCTCATCTTGATGGATCTCCCTTTAAGAAATCAAGCTTCTTTTGAGGAACTTTTTCTAATACTAATTGTAGGGAAAATACTCGAGGAGCGAAGGGAGCAGGGTTGAATCAATATTTTAAAGTCAAACTTCCAATTTTTATATTTTGAGAAATATACGCTACTGTTATTAAGGTAACCTGTGTATGTACACTACTTTAGAGAAGGGAAACTACATATATCTAGTTTAGTTATTTTTTATGTATTTCATCAAATGAATATTCTTAATTAGTGCATCAACGAATTAATTACCTTTCAGTATGCAGTAAAGAACATAAAGAAATCACACCAAACACACATAAAACACCATTATTTTTAGGTGGAAACCCAATGTGGGACAAAACCACCACTATTGTTATCTCTGTCTTATTTCTTACATTATAAAGAAACGTATTACATTTGTATTGATGCAGTCTCTTATTAGTATCTAGGCACCCACCTATAGAAATCTACAATATTCTCTCATTCTCCAGCACCCACTAAAAGCGACATCCAACCCCCTAATCTCATTTATTGACTTTTATGATAAGGGAGCTCCTACCCCCTTTTTGAACACTACAACCCTCAGCTCCTTGTGGACCACTTTTCAGAATATTTCAGACTAGGTCCACCTCTCAAACAATCATCACATAACCTATAGGCCACCTTTCATCAAAATTTCAAACTGGACCCATATCAATAATAAACCCAAACAAAATGAAGCACTGGATCTGAGATACTGTCACACTACAAATCAACTATAATTTTGAAGTATTAAATCACTGAATGCAGAATCTAACTAGAAATAAAAAATAACAAATTTTGTATGTGACTATATTGAATAAGACTTATGTATCTATGCATTTCCTCTGTATAATACCTGCACACATATATTAAAATATTGAATACTGAATCATCAATCACTAAATCATATATAGATCATTTATCAGCTACATATTGCTTGAACCAATCATAGATTACTCAATCAAATAGATATTATCATATTGCAGCATCATCACGAATCAACATTCATATCGAACACAACCTAACCAATATTGTCAAACACAAATTATCATGAGAGAGATATCATCGATAGACAAGATAAAACAGAACAAAAATGATCAAATATCATCAATGATTCATACTACAAGACCCTGGAATGTATACGTGATTTCCTTGCAGCTGATATGTGTATGTATGTACTTATAATTAACAACACCCACATACATATCTACACAAACCGAAAATTTATTTCACAGAAAATATACGCGACCCTAAAGAGATGGATCTTGATATGTACATGAATATTTCCAAACACACCTATGTACCAATCTATAAACATTTCGCTGCAAGCATAGTTTTAGTTTCCCTATCCTTACTGTCAATACTACATACTTTTTAATACATCATTTAGATCACAATATAACATATTCATTAATATTAGCTACTTGGACATTTACAACAAGTAAACAAATCAAGCATATATCTCAAAATCTTTAAGGTTTGTTATATCTGAGTCTTCTCCTTTCTTGTTGTTGCACACCTCTTTCGGATCAAATCATTCATAGACAACCCAATACTTGTACACCCAACACCTTGATCTCCATCTCTTTATATAGTATTTTCCTTAGCCAATACCTTAGGTAAATACCTTGGTTATGTCATAAGTATTCTTTGATGGGATCTAATATCCATTGTCATTCCAAATACTGTGGGCCAATATCATGGTAATAACCCTTGGTATCCAAAATACCATGGTGTGATTATATACATAACTTTTACTTACAGGACCCATGTATGTACGCAGCCTTTCTACTCAGGATCTGTGTATGCTTTCTCAAAACTTTGCTTTTATCATCCATCTATATTTGAATTGTTATTCCTTTGTCCCATAACCTCTGAAATGTATAATCATCCTATTATTATAATTTGGACATCATTATCAAGTGGGTTTCCATCAAGGACAATACATTAGCCATAATTCCAACACCCTCTATATCCGGTAGCACATTATAGGCTAGTTCTTATAGTTCATAGTTTCTAAGCCTGATATCTATATTTTTTTGAATTATTTAATTAAATAAATTATTATGGTAACAACATGTTGATATGAATTTAGGTTACAACAAACTTTACGTGCCATTTATACCTACACCCTGTATCTACCGACCCACTTTTAATGCAATTCTATGTTTAAGCTTTTGATGTTGTTTTATTTTTAATATGAAATGCAACACCACTCCTAGCATTAACTTTTCAATTATGTTGCTTGCATAAAGTTGCAATGGAAATTAAATTATGTTTAAGAAATTGCATGAGTTAATCTTTTTCTTTTTGGTACATTGCAACAAATTATATTACTTAAAAAAAGATTAAATATCAATGACATCCAAAATCAACTTGTTCTCAGAACAAGAATCAAGTTAATTGATCTCTTTATGACTATCTAGAAAGTTATGGTCCTCATAACTATCATGAGCCAATTTTCAAACACCAAGGAAAGAAAATAAAAGAAGATATGACAATCGAACCCAACACCCAAAGGAAACTATGGAGAAACAATTCCACCAGAATCTCTAAAACCCTTACAACCAACATTCCAAAGTAAAAACATAACCACAATATAGTTCCAAAGGGAACACATAGAGTTCATATAATTCTCATCACACTGACTGTGGACATCAACTTTCCAATAAGGAGAGGTCAAAAAAAGATATCGCTTCAAAAAAACATGGTAGAGGAAAGTCCCAACCGAAAGGTAACTAGGGAGTCATGAGGGCAAAGGAACTCAACAGACTTTATTATGGAATCAATCAAAAGAATAGTGATATGTAAGTCCATGCACTCATTAAAATAATTGTAAAAATATGGATTCATCACATACAACCAACTATAACCACATAAACCAATTATAGAGAGAAATAAAACCATTTACATCACTGAAACAAACTTGTCCATAAAAAAAACAAATTGTAAAACCACATTCTTCATTCTTGACAAGAGGAGATGATGGTACAATTGTGACTACTACTATCTATTAGATAGAAGAATCCCCAATAGGGTCCGTCATATCCCCCCAGGATGAATTTGACACCATGAAATTCTCCAAATGACTCAAGTGAGAATCAATGTTGTTAAGACTAAACCCGCAATTACGTAACATGGGATTGATATCTTCCAATCCAGAAAATACATTGTAATTTTCAAATTGTATATCCTTTAAAATTAAATGAAGAAAAGTATCAATTTGTTGATGTAGGGAGAGAAGATACAGGAAAGTGAGTCTTCTCTTCTAAAATTGACCAGGTTTCAAACCCATTTGACACCATATCCAACAATTTCTGAATTAGAGAAATATGGGCGATTCTTGGAATCTTGAGACTCCAAAACTAGGATTTATTTCGAACTTCAAGGGGGATATAATAAAAAGAAAAAATTCTATTGTGTTAAAGGTGAATGTATGAGACCATTTGACACCAACATTACCCACACCACCTTGTCGGATTACCATTTTTAAGGAGGAACCATAATGGAAGCAACAAGAGAATATTTGAAGCAACCAATAAAAGAACCATGTCCAAAATAGCAAGCAAATGGATGAACCACCACCCCTTTGTAACTTGATCGAAAACCCACTAGGTCGTCCCCCAACCTCCAAACCGAAGGACTGAATTCAAGGAGGTTTTCTAATTTAGTACATTGTAAGTACATGAGACACCACAACGTTCAAACATCATGGTCATGTCCAAGAATCACACCTGAATAGGGCAGGGAATTGAACAAGTGACTTATGCAGACTCACAATATCCTTTATGAAAATTTGAGCCACATCATTAGCTAAATTGGTGGATTTGACTACTACAAAATGAGCCACTTTGTTGATCTTGTCAATGACCACCATAATTGCATCATTTTGTTTAGATGTTCTTGGAAAATGAGTAATGAAATCCATGGAGATAACTTTCCACTTCCATTCTCGAATGGGAATGGGCTACAATAAACTTATTGTGTGTTTACATTCAACCTTCACTAAGTGGCACTCCATGCACTTAGCAATAACATCAACTACTTTTTTTTACAAGTTAGTCTAATAGTAAAAACAATTGATGGTTTTGAGGGTCTTTTAGTATCTTGGATGGTCAAAATATGGTTTAGCATGGAACTTTCTCATTATGAGTCTCTTCAAATCATTGCTATTTGGCACATAGATGCTATTATTGAATCTAACTAGACCATCATCTATGAGATGATATTCCTCATCCTATCCATTCTCACCATCTTGTTGTAGATATTCCTTTATCCTCTAATACTTTTCATCATGATTCCCTACATGTTTAACCCATTCTCCTAGGTCCAATCCATAAGAACTTATGGTTGTCACATGATTTAATTGAATCCTTCTATGGAGTGCATCAACAACCCTATTTTCTTTTCCCTTGATGTACTTGGTTTCAAAATCGTACTCACTAACTATGGACAACCATTTAGATTTTATTGCATTCAACTTAGGATGATCAAAACAATATTTTATTCCCCATGATCACTCATGAGCTAAATCTTCCACTGAGGAGGTAGTGCCTCCACATTTTCAATGCATGAATGATGGTAGCTAGTTCCAAATCATGAGTTACATTTCATTTAGCTTCCATGAATCATAGCAAGCTACCATCCCTTCGTGCATCAAGACTCCACCGAGCCCCTCCTCGCAGGTATCTATACAAACCAAAAAACCTTTCTCTGGATCTGTAATACTTAACACTAGTGCATTAGTGAGTAGCTACTTCAATTGTTCAAAGCTTACTGCACACTCAATTATCCACTCAAATTACAATGAAGTGAATGGATGACCTATCTTGGAGAAATTTTTTATGAACCTTCTGTAATAACCTACCAACCCCATGAATGATCTAATCAAATTCACATTTTTTAGTGTTTTCCACTCCATTATGGTCTTGATATTTTCTGGATCAACTGTTATCCCCACCCTAGAGATGATGTGTCCCAAATAATGTATTTATGATTAGGAGAAATAAAACTTGCTAATATTTTCCTAAAGCTTGTGTTCCCTTAGAAACTATAGTACTATAGCTAGGTGTTTTTCATGTTCTTCTTTAGTATTTGAATATACTAGAATATCATCACTGAATGCAATCACAAATTTGTCCGAGTAAGGATGAAAAACACTTTTCATTAAACACATGAAGGTGGCAGGGGCATTAGTAAGCCAAAAGGGTACCACTATGAACTCGTAATGGCCATACCTCACTCGAAAGGTTTTATTTTGGATATCTTCCTCCATGATGCACACTTGATGATACCTTGTCCTCAAATCAATCTTGGAGAAAATTGTTTCTCCTCTTAGTTGGTCAAATAAGTCATCAATTTGTGGCAATGAACACCAGTTCTTGATGGTCACTTTATTTAATTACCTACAATAAATGCATAGTCTGAGTGTCGCATTGTTTTTCTTCACAAACAGAAATAGAGATCCCGATGGAGACACACTTGGCCTTATATATCTCTTATCCAACATCTCTTTAAGATATAGTTTTAATTCTATTAACTCAAGAGTACTCATCTCATATGGTGCCTTGGATACAAGTGCTACTCTAGGAATTAACTCAATAGAGAAGTCTACCTCTTTGTGAGGAGTTCATCCAAGAACATATGCCAGGAACGCATCTATACACTGCTACAAAGCAGGATATATTGTTGAGAGATTAATGGTCATTAAGGAATAAGGATGTCTCCTTGTTGCGTGCCGCTCAGCTAAACCTTGTGAATGACCAACTCTACTATCTACCTGGATGGTAGTGTACAACCTCTAAATAAAAGCATCACAAGATTTTCAAGCCATGCCCTAAAGAATGGTTACCAATAAAGGGAGCCATGAATATTATTCCTCCTCTTCTAATGATATCTTGTACACTTTTATACAACACTATTTATCCTTTTGTGAATTGATTGGAAAAAATACAAATTGTTTATAAACACTTAAATCAATGCATCAATTTGTTCGATAATTATAAATTAAATCATGTCATATATTACATAGCATATCTTCCCTCAATCTGAAACCTACACAATATTAACATATCTTCACTTAATATGAAACCTACACAATGTTGACCCAACATTGAAGATAGCTAAATATTTCCTAAATGGATCCATTTTATATCAAATTATAAACCAGAATAACCACAAATATGTTAATAAACTAATTTTAAAAATTAAAATATCATAATCAAAATTAAATAAATAAATATAAATTTCCATATAGTATTATTTGATTTGTTTTTATTTTTTTTTTACATAATTTATCTTCCAACGGTTCAAACAACTACAAATAATTTTGGCAAAACACTCTTCAAACATCTCAGATTATTTTTTTTTGCACAATTTACCTTCCAATGTTCAAACACCTAGAAATAAATTGGCAAAGCACCCTTTAAACATCTAATCAAAAAAATATATATATATTATGCAGTGGAGGCGTGTAGCCGAGGCATCATTTCTCAGAAACATTAATAAAATGTGTAAAATACTTTCACAACCATCGAAGTGTTTTTTCTCAAAAATACTAATAAAATATGGAAAATACCTTTTCTAAAAATATTATTAAAATGTGGAAAATACTTTCACATCCATCCATTTCTGAATGGTGTTTATGTCAAAAAATAATATTAAATACTTTCACATCCATCTGTCTCTGAATACTGTTTATGTCTAAAAAGTTTCATGTGGATAGGTTCTCTTAACCACATAGTACTACTTGCAAAGTAGATGTGTCATTATTATCGGTGGTAAGTTATTTTTGCTTTTTCAAATAAATTGGGAATATAATTGGTTAATGAGATTGTAATGTTTTTTTTAAAGGTTTAGTTTATTTTAGATGAAATATTTAGTTTTTTCATTTATAGTATAATTTTATGTAAGAATGTGATTATTTTGTTGTTGAAAATATATTTTTAAATGTATAAATAGATTTAGTATTCTGAAAAAATCTTGGGGCATTCCAATGTTACATATAAAACAACTTAAACTTAAGTTTTTAGAATGGATTTTGGTTTAAATTAATAAGAAAAATTGTAGTTAAAGAGTCAATTTTGTCTATAAGTTATGATGAACAGAGATGCACGGTACAATAGAAATACAATAATAACCTTCTAGATCATCACCATAAAACTTGTATTGGACTTGGAAGCAAATAGCCCCTTCATACACATTTATGACAATCAATAACACAACACCAATAATACAATAATCAGCTTCTAGATCAACACCATAAAACTTGTATTGCACTGGAAGAAAACAACCCCTTCATATGCATTTATGGCAGCTAATAACATAGTGACATACAATCATATATTCAATTTAATAACATAGGACACAGAGCTTGGTATTAAAAGGAACCCGGGTTTATGCTTCAGTAGTAAAATTTACATAATATCAATCCCCCTTTTGATGATGAATAACAACCCACAATGAGGAATATTGGCTTAGGAAATAATCCCAAAATAATAGCTCAACTAAGCACTCATAAGCAGCCACTAAACCTGGCGAGGATGCACCACAACTCCAATGCTTGGAACCAAACTTGTGCACCAAAGAATACTTGAACATTGGACTGAGTCAAGCAAAATAAAAAGGAACTTGACCACCAGAAATTGATGGAATTCAACCTTATTTATAGGTAAAATTGTTCTTCATTTGGCAAGGACCTAACCTCTATAATATGGCTATGATGTGGCCCTTCTTGGCTATTAGACTTTACAAACATAATCAGCAAGAGACTATACTTCAATACTTCCACCTCTTCCCCACGTTTTGTAACTTTTGTTACAAAGCCTAAATCACATCAATTGCTTAAACAGAATATCAAACTCATTATCTAGGGTCTTAACATTACTTTCAATGATATGACAAGTCTTTTCAAATATCAAACCCTAAAGACAAATCAGAACCTAGTTACATTCTTCAATGCGATTAAGCCCTTACTACAGAGGGAATATTGATGACTGCCTTATGGGTGGGAGTTGCATTGATTCTAGATTTAGTTGTCCAATGTCTTTTGATTCAGCCAAGTCCACATGAACTTTCCATTCAAATTTTTTTCGTCGAGCTAAAGAGATTTTTCTTCTTGGCTATGTGAGTCGGATTTCCAACATTGGAATTCCTTCTATCTTCACAAATTTTGTAGCCTTGAGTTATTATCTCGAACTATTGGAAATGGAAGTAGATGGGCATCTAAATGATTCCACTACCATATCCATTGTCGAGGTTTCCATAGTCATTGTGATCCCTTTGTTTCATTTGACTCATATTGTAGATTTCAAGCAGTCACCTTGCCTTTTTTCTCGAGACATTTTCAGGCAAACAGAACTGGGCTGAGCATGAATGTGTCATAATTATATTGCTTCTGGGAAGGACGAAGGAGCCCTGTTGGCAAGGGTAAACCCTAGAAATGATTAGAGATGATCCTCTAAAGCCTCATCTCTCCCTTAACAAATTGGATATACCTTCATCAATTTTATTACTCATTAACAAAAGGAATTAATTTCACTAAACTTCCATTGAAGGGAAAGGAAATCTTGAGGAAAGTCAAGTTTCAACTATGGTTTTTTGTACCTTTCGTGTATTTGATGACCACTATAAATTGTTGCAGGAAGGAAATCCAGTTGAAATGATGTCTTTGCTGCACCTAGGAGTGGATTTTAAGGAATTACAAAGGCTTATGATATAAAAGTATAATTGTCTCTTGTCCCAATAATTTAAGTTACAGATGATCTGCATAATAATTGTTGTTATATTCATTATGCTGCCAACATGCCATGCTGATTTTTCTTCTCCATGTGTATTCATGTATTAGTTCAATTGTTTACAAACTATTTTATGCATTCAATGATATGCACAGGCACTTTGATGGGTGCTTCAGATCCTAAAAATTTGAACTTGCATACATAGGAGTCTATATATAAAAGTGAAGATATCACAGACAATACATTTTATCATGCTCCAATAACCAACTAGGGTTTTGGTGAACAAGCTTTAGAAAGTATAGTCTAGTGGTTCTTATGTGTATTTGTATTCCTGTAGAAAGATAGTTCCAACACGATTTGATTTAGAAAACTTCCAAGAAAGTCATTAAGGTAATTTTTACATGTATTAGCTACCACTATAGACTATTTTAGCACACTTTGTCTTGATGCTCTCTGTTTGTCACTAATGATTACTTAGGATAATTGTTTAGTTGATAACTTTGTGCACAAACATTAGTGATTAAATAAGCTCTTTTAATAATGCCACAACTGTGCATTTGTTGTGATGACCCTTTTGTTCCCAAAATTATTTTGATCTCACCAAAATCCTCCTACACCTTATTCATCTTTCCACTTTATTTTCCCTAGGAAACAATGCCCTATATAATGCATAAGGCTTATGGTGGGCCGCACCATCTTTAATGACACGAATTTGTGTCATACATCATGACAATCATGTTTCTTGTGTCACTTTAGTATAGGTGACATATCTGTCAGAGGTTGACCCCAACCAAGAAAATCCATTTTGGGATCTTGTGATTTGATGTGAGCTATTATATAAAAGGTCTTGAAAGGCTTGCCTTGGTTTTGTTGTTAGAATGTTAGGTCATTAAAGTAAGGTCAAATTTTGAAATTAGTGTACATGAAATAATTGTGTGTGGTGTAATTGGAGGGTATATAAAATGGCAAGTCAATAATGGGACAAACTTGGCTACATATATGGTGAGAGAGAGATTATAGGAAGTGAAAGGTTATTGGACAAATAAAGAGTCATAGGAATTATAATGTTTAGTGTTAAGAGCTCTATTATATGTTCATGGGCTTCCAAATCCATTTTCTTTTACTTTGTCTTTGTAATAAAATTGTCAGTGTCTCATTTCATAGTATTTTTGTCTTATTGAATGATCTGTGTGATCCAGTTCCAGTGATAACATTATCCTGATGTGCTTCAATTTTGACATGGCATCAGAGATGAAGCATGTGTTTTTGGAAAGAAGAAGATGGATAGATTTGAAATATCTAAATTTAGAGCAACACATATAATGAGTTAATTCATAGTGACACCTATGGTCCTATGAAAATTAAATCACTTTGAGGAGAAATCTACTTTATCACCTTCACTAACGATTTCACAAGGAGGACTTGATTTTCTTTCATCAAGACCATGCCTTCAGCGCTTCATTCCCTGAAGACTTCATGTCTTGATTTCATTTCCAAAGGAAGACTTGGCTTTGTTTCATGCAGACCATGGTACATTTCTTGTTATCACTTTATTGGTTGTCAAATGAGAAAGTTTCATGGTAGGCATGACATTTACCAATTACATTCCATTTGTTTTCTTTTTATTTTTCGTCCTTAATATATTTCCATGCATCACATAACATGGGAGGTTTTACCATTTAGAGAATTCAGATTGTTTGTTTTATTTGGAGACTTAATTGGCTGTAAGCTGACTATTGGATAAAAACATGCATGTGGTTGACATTTCCTTGAAGATTATGGCATGGAAGAAGCCGCAGGATAGGCATTGAAAGCATCTACAAGAGGAGTAAACAACAAGGAAAATGGATTGAATAACTCCAGAAATAAGAAATGAGTTGACGTATTCTTATCAGTAAGGTTAAAAGGCAGGCTTTTGCAACGAGATTCTATCTAAATAGAAGGTCATAATACACTTGGAAAGCATGAAGACCTTGTCAAGATAAGCATGTTTTCTTTCCTCTTCCACAAGCAGCTAAGGTGAACTACTCTTCATGCTTTGGGCTTCTTTATAGGGAGATTTGAGGGGATGTACAAGCGTTGAACAATATTCTTTATGTAGTTTTAAAATAATATAACTCATCATTCTCTCACCTACCAATTCATGGCATAGTGACGACCACAAAATTAGATTTTTTGTGGAGGATCTAGCATAATAGAAAGATGCATTTGCACAACCACCACATTTGGGAAACCATGATGGTCATGTTCAAGAACATGTAGCATGTTCTCCAAGCATCATTGGCCTCTAATCAAGAGATCTTACTCCTATGACTTTTTTTGTAATGTCAATGATCTTTATTTTGCTCCAACTTCTTCTCTCTCACCTAATTCTCTTCTTATTGACCCCTTCATGCTCAGTAGTAGCCTAACACTTTGAGTGTTATTACTAATTAAGTTTCGTACCTCTTGAAATATAATTAGGTTAGGTAGCTACATAGAAACTTTAAGTTTTCTTCTAAGTCTGGGTACTTGTCTGTGATTTTTGGCACATATGCAAGCCTTGAAAGCATGAGAATGTGCAAGAATAAACTCTTGGGATAAATACTTATTTCATTATAAGGGATTCTCTTATGTTGATGTCATAATGTCAGTAAGGACATTTGTAGATAGCTTGACAAAAAGACAGTGTCAGCAAGGAAATTAGTTAGAATACTTTTAGAATATGCACAGATCATGGCTCGAATTATGGGCATTTCCTTCTGACTTATTTGATCACCCACAAAGCATCCTCCATTTTCTTTATTTGACCTAAATGTGAATAGCTTCTCAACAATAAGGAATAATTGGATTTATTGGAATTTACAGAGCTTACTTCCACCTTGTGAAAGTGATCTTTATTTTATCTCACAAAACCATCAATGAGTATGTTATAAGTATGGACAGTGGGAGAGAGCCCAACATATTTAATTTATTGATCAATCATTTCCATCGAATGCCCAAATGTAGAGAAGAGTATATTGTGTGTTACAATAGTGGGGATACATATTTCATCCCTCTTCAGATTTGAATACTGATAGCACCTTCTTTGTAAAAACATTGCAAATATAAAAAATCATTTGAGGATGGTACACTGAAGTTAACCTGTTAGTTTCTAGAATTTTGCAAACAATTAAATGAGCATTATTTCTATCAAGAACAATCGATTTGGAGTACTTATCTAGATCTACTGATATCTAAAATTGGATTTGATTTTCTGTAAATTTCTTATTGGCCTGGGGAACTTGATCTGACCTCTACCCAATATCATATTGATTCAGCAAGAGAAGAAGAAGTCACCAGGTGGTTTACTAGGAAGATAATTTCTTTTCAGAGCCTCTAACCCATCTCTCTATGAAACATTTACTATCATATATGAAAAGAATATCAAAATGGAAGCAGTGCATGATCAAAATCAATACTCTCATTATCTCATGGATACAAAAAAATTTCAAAATGTTGATCCCAAACCCACTAGATTCTTTCATACACTTCTAAGAGATTAACCAGCTTCTACTCTTAACATAGATGATTATTCCACAGGTACTCCATCCCTTTCATGTTTGAGTTGGGAAATCCATTTGGTACTTAGTTGACCATACCTCTTTGAAAGTCTTCAATTGGTTTGGGTTTAATTTTTGAGTCAAATGTTGCCAAATCATCATGTTATGTCTCCAATATGTTCAAGATAATTTCAACCTCAAACAAATTACTTTGCCAGTCTTAGCCTTCAGTTGTCGTGACCATCCCTTAAACAGTCCTGGATTACTCCAAATTTTTATTCTCCAAAAGTTGACATAATGTTCGTGGCATAGGTCCTCCTATGATGGATTGCTTCATATTGACTTTGACTCATTATCTAGGAATTTGATCTAGAAAACTTCATTACCTTGGAGCCTGCATGCCTTAATGGTAGGTTTCTTTCCCTCAAAGACATGTTCTCATCATTGACCTTAGGTCGAATGATTCTATGTGTTAAGTATTGGTGTTTTTCGCAGTGCATTATACTAGATATCATTTTGGGATTCAACTGTGTTAAGTAAGCCATTCATCTATGACCATTTTCATGAGAGGTAGTCGTAATTGACTAATTTCTCATGATTTTTGAATAGTCCACTTAGCACTCATTGCATCGGGTGATTCTATGACTGTTTGACATCAAATCATCTATTCATACTTCATAGATTCTACTATAAGTACCTTGAGATCCATTTTCATTATTGGTGGTACCTCTCATGCTTGTTAACGATTCACATCATTGACCTATAATCAAGTTGTTTCTACCATGTTCAACTATGATACATTCACTCACATGGTTAGATTCATGCTACAGATTAAGAGATGGAGATCAATACCCTAGATCTGGTTTCATCCATCTAGGTTGCGTGGAGTTATTAAATATTCATGATTGTAAACATATATCCATTGATGGCTGCATCCATCCCATGTAATTCATTAACATGGATCTTCAGATGTATTTGTGTACTCTACTTTGAGACATTTATGTTCTCAGTATGGGAATGCCTACCTCAACGATGATATTATATATTTCATTGTAACATTTATTTGGTTGTGTCAGGTCTCCAACTATAGTCTCTAACCCAAACATTAGGCAAATGACCATTGATTTGGATCTCTCGCTATCCACAAATGTGTCCGAGAGCATTCCCGTTAAAATTTTGAATCTAATTCATCCCAAAGAAAGTGGAATTTCTAGATCCTATGGTACAAAACCTTGATTTTAGTTATATTTGTAGTTTCCTAGCTAATGTATGTGCATACATAGAGAATACCATTAATATATGTGCATAAGTACCCACTGTCTTCCACTATGACCTGCGAACATGACTTGAAGTACGTAAAAATAAGAAGTAAAGTCTAGAAGCATTATTAGTAGCATTTATCCCAACCAAGAAGCTTTGAATGAGTGCCTATTCAGTATTCATCCCTCCCATCATGGAGTAACTCCCCTTTATTTGTGGAACCTCTATCCCACTAATATTGGGTCTCATCCCTTGGAGAATGGATCCAAAACTTCCCATTCTTGTCCTATAAAGCTACTACAGGTCTGAGGATTAGGGGAGGACAATTGAAAGTAAGTTTATGCTGTTGAGATTAGGTTAAAAATGTTTTCTTGCAAGGGAGAGGGTTGGGGATTGTCGAAGGGACTTGCAACATCAAGGCTATATGGTTGTAAGGCTTTTCTTCAGTTTTATGAATATAAAATAAATTTTTATTTCAAAATTACATCTTCATTGATTTAATTTGTAGGACTCCTTGATCACCTAAATGGATTTTGGTTGCATATTGATCAGTTTATGGTATATAATTGGTTAATTAGTCAATTTATCTCTTTGATTATATGTTTTATGCTTTGATCTCTTGTTTGTCTCTTTCTTTGCAGATCCCTTTCAAGATAGTATGGAGAAGCTGTGAGGAGTGATGAGGGGACATCTAAAGCATCGAGGAGTGAATGGTCGAAAGCTTTGAGGGAATTCATCAATAATTTCATCAAATTGATAAGAGACATCTATCATTCTATTTTCTTTGAGTCAATCAAAGTCTAGAGAAAGTTAGCAGTTTTTGTGTGTTTCTTACTAGTGTTCTTTGAAGTCTAGGGAGATCACTCTTGTCCATAAGAGGGATTTTTCCAAATAACAGGAAGAAATATATCTTTATGGTATATTATAATCCTATATTAAATACCTAAAAAACCCTCATTTTGGAGGAAATGTGGGTATTCAGTTTACAACCTTTGATGACATGTGTTGCATAGTAAAAAGAGAGCAATGTCGTCAATGTTTTCCTATTTCAAGGTGACAATGATCTTATTATAGAGGTAAAAAATAAAAAGTAAACAAATATTCCTCTTCTAAAAGCCTTGTGATTGGCATCTAATCCAAATTGGTTGAGATTGAGCTCGAGCTCTACATATCTTGGGCCTCCTTCCTCCTATATTGGATCCATCCCACTCATTGTTGATCTCTCTCCTCCCTTCATGGATCTCTCAACTTCTACTCCTTCCTATAAGTGCAATACATCCAAAGAGAGTTGGGTTGCCATTTTAGACTTTTGAGCTTACTTACATGCTACTTAAATATCCTTTGGAGTCTTTTTCATTTCAAGGGTTTGAATTGAGGATCATTGCAAGGAGACTTTCAACATCAAGGGGCCTTGTTATAATTCTCCGTCTCTTCATTATTAATACAAATACTTATTTGTTTCCCATATACATTTGTTATCATGTTTATTGTAGGAATCCTTAATCACTTACATAGTTTATAGTTGACTCATTGATGTGTTATATGCCTTGATCTCTTGTTTGTCTATGTCTTTGGAGGCCTCTTCTTAGAGTATCAAGGGAGAAAGTTTGAAAGCTACAATCAACTTCACTGAGGATCATCATCAAGCATTTTGAAAAAAATGTATGAGGTTTGTATCATATTTACATATGTATTTCAGTCATAAATTAGGGAATGTTTTCATGTACTTGTTTATTTGTTTCTAGGCATGGTTTTTGACCCTAGGAAGACTTGCGATGTTCGTAGGATGAAATTTATCCTCCAAACAACTTAATAGATCCCTATCATCCATAGGCGAAATCCTTACCAAAGTTAATTCTCATAGTTTTTATGCCCTAACTAATTCTTCTTACTCAAATGTTATTTTGATTATTTTTTGGGTTATTTTTATGATTTGTGAGCTTAAAATAATTATTTCATGTTTAAGTGCTACTGGTAGGAACAAAAAAAGGTATTAAAATACCATGAAAAAAAAACCTACAATATCGAGTAAAAATGTAATATTTTTTAGTGTATAGATGTATTTAAAGGGGTTTAACAAGAGGTATTTTTTAGTATCTAGTGAAATTAGGGGTATTTTTTAATATCTTGTGAATAAGCATGATATGTTATAGATTCATGGAATGAATTCCCCATGGAAAAGGTATGTATGTTCCCTCTAATACAAGCCCCCCTCTACAAGGTTTGTACCCAAGCCACTAGCTCATCCTATGCATAAATGTAGTTTTTATAAAATACTAATTATATATTATTCATCCATCCATGTGTCACTCATATGCATAAGTACACAGGTAAATCCTTTAAAAATATAAAAATAGTGATTTATCCTCACCCAATTACCAAAATTTCTTAGTTTCTCTCTTAGATGTTATGTTGATCACCTCTTCTTATTTGTGTGGGTGAAAATCTAATCACTATTTTAGTTATTTATTAACTCTTTTTCAAAACTCAAAATAGAGAAAGAGGATGTGGGAAGCACAATGATTACTTAACATGCTACTCAACTATAACAAAAAATTAATTTCATCACTTTTCTTTCCTACAATTATATTTGAATTTGAATTCTTTGTTCCTCTTTCTTCCACTTAATTCACTCAATTCATGTTAGTACTGGGAATTAAAAGTTACTATTTTCCATTCCATGCACATTCTAAAATCTATTTATGCTTAAATGAGGTTAAATGAACTATTTTATTTTTCTTATTTATGTTATAAAATAATCAATCATCTTTCAATATATACTAAAAATTGATAATCAATACCAAGGGTGGCATGTTTATCCAACCCATTCAAGAGTTACTTTTAGTAAGTACCAAGGGTGCCATGTTCATACATGCCCTTGTATTGAACTTTCTTGGTGGGGGAAATGATGTAACTATTGAGAGAGAGTTAACTCAAGTTTTTTTTGCCCATGTTGAGAGATTAATGGTCATTAAGGAATAAGGATGTCTCATTGTTGCATGCCTCTAAGCTAAACCTCTTGAATGACCAACTCTACTACCTACCCGGATGGTAGTGTACAACCTCTAAATAAAAGCATCACAAGATTTTCAAGCCATGCCCTAAAGAATGGATACCAATAAAGGGAAGCATGGATATTTTTTTTTTTGTAAGCTGGGGTCGGACTCTCTGATTTACATGTCCATTAAGTACCCCTCAGCGGGGAAGGGTAGCCCAAGATTTGAACCCAAGACTTCCGGTTCGGTGAGACTTCATTTCCACGGCCCTTGCCGCTTGAGCTACCCCATGTGGACTAAAGGAAAGCATGGATATTATTCATCCTCTTCTAATGATATCTTATACACTTTTATAAAACACTATTTATCCTTTTATAAATTGATTGGAAAAAATATACCTTATTTATAAACACTTAATCAATGCATCAATTTGTTCAACAATTATAAATTAAATCATGTCATATATTACTAACATATTTCAACTCAACCTAAAACCTACACAATGTTATGGTAATATTGAAAATAACTAAATATCCATTTTATATGAAATTTTAAACCAAACTTTCTATCAGATTATAAACCAAACTAACCACAAATATATTAATAAAATAATCTTAAAAATTAAAAATTATAATAAAATTAAAAAAAATAAATAAATAAATATAAATTTCCATATAATGTTATTTGATTTTTTTATTATTGTTTTTTACATACTTTACATTCCAAAAATTCAAACAGCTCCTAATAATTTTGGCAAAAGACTCTTATTTTTTTTTTGCACAATTTACCTTCCAAAGTTCAAAGAACTAGAAATAAATTGGCAAACCACCCTTACATCTCATCAACAAAAAAATATATTATGCGGTGGAGGCGTGGAGCGGAGGCATCATTTCTCAAAAACATTAATAAAATGCGGAAAATACTTTCACAACCATCGCGGTGTTTTTTCCCATAATATTAATAAAATGTGGAAAATACTTTGATGGGTCAGAGCTATCCAACTTGCCATAAGACATTAAATGCCTTTAAGATGGCTGGTTACATGCATCTCTAGGATACTCTTATCCGGATTTGACGTAAAGGAAATGGCATGTCCATATTTTCATAGCCCATGGTATTGTGATCAAATAAAAAGTATGCATGTAACCAACCACCATAGATGCATTTAATGTCCTATAACAAGCTGATTAACTCTTGTGGTTATCCATCAAAATATCTTTTCTAAAAATATTATTAAAATGCCGAAAATACTTTCCCATCCATCCATTTCTGAATGCTGTTTGTGTCGTCCATTTATTCAGATACAAAATAATCTCGGAAAAAATAATATTAAATACTTTCACATCCATCTATCTCTGAATGCTGCTATTTA
This sequence comes from Pinus taeda, assembly GCA_000404065.3. Classification (NCBI taxonomy): domain Eukaryota; kingdom Viridiplantae; phylum Streptophyta; class Pinopsida; order Pinales; family Pinaceae; genus Pinus; species Pinus taeda. The sequence goes on from APFE030856922.1 coordinate 62,247, forward strand.
TTCACATACAAAAAGCATCTCGTCAAAAAAGTTTCATGTGTGGACAGGTTCTCTTAACCACAGAGTACTTGCGAAGTGGATGTGTCATTATTATAGGCGGTAAGTTATTTTTGTTTTTTTCAAATAAATTGGGAATATGATTGGTTAATGAGATTGTAATTTTTTTGAAAGGTTTAGTTTAATTCAGATGAAATAGTTAGTTTTTCACCTATGTTACAATTTAAGTAAAAATGTGATTATTTTGTTGTTAATCTGGTGTTTAATTGAAATTAATTCAATAACAACATTTTTAGAGTTTAGTAAAAATTTGTCTAATAAAAATCAAATTTGTAATCTCTTACTTTTAAATATTCAATAAATTTTTAAGATATTAAATTCATATATTGTTAAAATTTCAATTTTTTCAAGATATTAAATTCATATATATTTTTGTATTCAAGCTTCTGTGATCCATAATGAATTAAACAAAGTCTTTTAGTAAAAATTACATGTTTCGACACTTTTGAACCAATAAATGTGGTTCATCATCAAGATGCTAATGATGAAGCACACTTGTTCATTTGAAAAACATAAGTCAAAAAAATTCTCTCAAATAATTTTTACCAAAAAAACTTTGTTTAATTTATATATATTATTAAAAACCAACTTAAATAACCTAAATAAAGATTTGAGAAGAAAAATGAATAACTGCACGACGTCTACGTCTAATAATTAGACAATGCTTTGAATGAAGATAAGTATAGGATTCCGACACCATTACATTAACGGAGGAAGGGTGATCCTTTTATTAATTAATATCCTTACAAATCAATTTTTCTGATGGTATGTCACTTTGTATGCACCTGAAATTATTATTGTGGTGCAGTTACCTTGCCTAGAAATGGACAGGCCTGGTCCTATAGGTGACCTGTGATGTAATTTGGCTAGGAATATGTGTAAAGCAAACTAATTTCTTTTCCGTGTGTACTACGGTTGATGTTGCCCCACTACCCACTAAATTGTCAGATTTATTTGGCATATTGAATCTCTCTTTCTTCCTACTTTTTTCTCCCCAATGAATCCGCTGCAAATGGACCAAACAAGCCGACTTGGAGGAGAAGATATTCAAAGATTACCATATTGATTTATGGGTTCAAAGCATATGAAAGAGAAAATAAATACTGAAGAATTAGTCCATTGAGAGTGTATGTTGAAAGGCTTAATGGTAATATTTTTATCAAGGTGGTTTGATATTGGATTGCAATTAATTTTATTTTAATTATTAAAATATATATTTGAAAGTCTAAAAAATAAATTTAAGAAAATGTAAAAACCTTGAAAAAAGATCTGTTCTGAAATTCCAATACTATTCCTTGTCTAAATTTACGTAATATTCTATTAAAAAGGTATGTAATGATTATTTTACCCAAAAATAAAATTGACAATATAACTTTTTCTGTGTTCTTGTAAATAACAAGAAGAAATAAATCACTTTATAAGGGAAAAAGATCATTTTTATAAGGGAAAAAAAAGGATTTTTAAAAGGGAAAAAAATTCCTTAGACAAAAAACCTGATTTTAAATAAAGAATATATATTTTAAATCATTATCTATAAGGCCAGTCTAATTCACCTTTGCTACGTAATATTTATTGTTCTGATATGACATGTAGGTGATATGGAGGAGTTCGAACTAATTCAAATTTTGCTACTCACTCACTAAAATATTAAATACTATTCAGCAAGATCGATATGATCTGTCTTTATGAACGTTGATGGGATTTATAGTCTCTTGCCGTTATTAAAATATATTTCAATAATGGCTATAATAAAACAGTAAGGGCGGCTGAGATCTGATATGAAATCACTTTCTTTCCTTTATTTTTATAAGTTTTTTTTGGGTCAAAATTAAATCGTTCAATGAAAAACCTAACATTATTGAAAAATGATATTAGGATGCTCACACAGTCTAGTGGCTTCCATATGTATTAATATTTATCATGAAAATATTAATAGGTAAAGTAAGATAAAATAAATATTAAAGATTTATTAAATTATTTTGATATATGGAATAAGAGTTTACATTACTTCTATGAAAATGAAAGTTATAAAAATATATTTTCTATAAAATGAGGGAAATAATTGTTAAAGTATCCGGTTCATGTTTTTTTAAATTAATATAAGAAATTTAATTTTTTAAATTTAAAAATTATAAAGTTATTTATTTTGTATTATTGGTATGAGTATGGTTAATTAGATTGTAAATCATATATTTGTTAATTAGTTGTTTTTTTATAATTATTTGCTTATTGTATCATTTTTTATTTTTTCTAACTATATATAATCAAACTGCTTTGGTTTACTATAGTTTTATCAATTTCTATATATAAAAAAAAATCAATCACTTATTATGCTAACTACTAAGCTATTGGAGAAATTCTAGTTTTTTCAATCAATGATTGTGCTACTATGAAACTCTCCCCTAAACTCTAAGTTTTTCAATCAATAATTGTGCTAACTACTAAGCTCTCTCTAAAACTCTAAATTTTTCAATCACTTATTGTGTTAACTACTATGCTCTCCCCGAAAGTTTTTCAATCACTCATTGTGCTAACTAATAAGCTCTCCGTGAAACTCTAAGGTTTTCAATCACTCATTATGCTAACTACTAAGCTTTCCCAAAGAATCTCTCCTAGAAACTCTAAGGTTTTCAATCATTCATTATGCTAACTACTAAGCTCTCCGGAAAAGCTCTCCTAGAAACTCTAAGGTTTTCAATCACTAATTATGCTAACTGCTAAGCTCTCCTCAAAACTTATTTGATTAAGCCATGATGAACATTTAAGGATTGTGTAACATATTAAAGTTTTATTTCACTTTATTGTTAATTTGTTTTCAAAATGTTAAATACAACCATGGATAATTAGTCCAATCAAACTTTGTAACTAATTATAAAATAATTTAATAATAATTCCTTTTTATTTTTAATTTATAAAAAAAATGTCACATAGATATACTTCAATGTTTATGAATTGATTTAAAACATCACTGCAAAATTACTCTTTAGAAACGAAGATTTACATTTAAATCAAGTGTTGCTTCCACATGGTTTAAGTTCCTCATGAGAAAAGTAAATGCAACACATGGATTTTGCATACAAAAGCCACACTTTAATGTTCAGAAGAAAAATGTGTGAAAAGGAATTTGCGAAGAGGAAAGTATGTAAGTATAGATATTTATGTGGACTAGTTACAAATTTTGTTGGAGAGTATATGCACCTAAAAACATAGAAAAAGAAACATAGAATATGCATAAAATTCACGCAACACAAACACTAAGCCAAAAGTAGTAAATTTGGTCTAATTTCACATTAATAATTTAACTAGAAGAAGGAAGAGATTTGTAAAAAAACATAATTCACTCAAATACAACATTGACACATAGTTTTTTAATTGTAATACTTCAATTAGAACAAAAGTGATTAGTGAGTAGAAACTAATTTGAAGGTTCAGAAATTGCAAAAATCAAAATTCTTTGTTCAAAGACATCTTGTGCTTTCAATAATGTTACAAAATAGAGAATTATAGACTTAGGAAAACAACTGTTAAAAAAATATTATTCACTCAAAAACAATATTCACACACGCGTTCACTCAAACACAATATTCACACACACGTTCACTCAAACACACTATTCACACACACGGTCTTGGGTTAATGCTTGAATGACAACAAGAGTACAATTAGTGAGTAGGAAATAATTTAAGTAAAATCAATCTAGAAATAAATTAACAATATATGAACTTTTCAGTAATGCAAAGTCTACATTCTTGCAATAATGGGAATATGGACTTAAGAAGGTAAAAATATATGAATCGCAAAGTAAAAGTTTGTTTTGATTTGCACATAAAATAAATCTTCATCCTATTGGAGAAATGTCCACAGAAGTATAATTACAAGATTGTTATTGTGAATAGATATGTAAGTCCTCTGCAAGTTGTGTAGGAGGGTCAAGTTGCAGATTGATTTGGCACTAGAATAGGCATGCCTCAATATGTCTTAATAGTTGACAACTCTCTATTTTTTCAGTAAATTGTTCGATTATGAGAAAGTAACTATGTGGTTTGACCAAATATCTCTATATACATTCCAAGTCAATGTTCTAAAGTTATGGAATATATTTTGATGCTCATGGTTGTTGTCTTTTTCCTTCTCTTTCAATGTAATTTTCTTCTAGTGGCTTGTCCTCTTAAATTTCTAGCTCTAATAATGTATCTTTGATTATTTTCATTACACATTGTATTAAAGGGGGGCATCTTTGTTCTGCAATTTTAATCAATTCCTTGGACCTATGTAATTGAGCCTTCTATTCTTTCAAGTCTATTTTTTTTTGTATTACAAAAATTTGGGTAGGTCGGGGTCGGTTCTGTTGTCAGTGTTATGCGAGATAATGAGCTCAATGATTTCTTACATGCCTCCTCATAGTATATTCCTTTATCAATCATATTATTCAACAATGTATCTATGAGGTTTTGGTGAGATTGATGTAGACTTAGCTTATTATAGACTGCTCATGTACATGAAGAAATTTTTGATTGATGTCATTGGCTTCTTGTATAAACTTTTTTAGATTGACTATGTTATTGGCTACTTTCTGAATTTTTAATTGTAGTTCAACCAATTGATCATCCTTCTATTAGATAGTGACCTAAAGCCCATGTTGTAGTTTATGAGTATTATTTTTCAATTTTTGGTGTAACTCCACTATCTTTTGAACCTTCTACTGTTGAGATTCACATCCTTGTAGTTTTAGTTGTTCTTGAAACTAATTTCCTTTCCAAAATAATTGTTGTTCCAAGTCCAATATTTTAACAACATTTTGGTTTATGATCTCCATTAGTTTGGTAACATGGTACACACTGGCATTCGCATATATTCTTGTAGAGTTAGATATTTCTTGGACTACTTGATTTTCATTCAATTATGAACCATCCCATACCACCTATGTAGGAGCTTATGTTTCTTCAATTCTTCTCTTATTTTTCCTTCTTTTAATGACAATGTTCTTCTGTGGGTGAAATAGAAATCTAATGGAGGAATAAATTTTATTTCTATTGATGATAGTGAACTGACCAATATATCTTGCTATGAATTGTTACCAAAATTAATGGGAATGGGAGTTTCCAACAAGACTTTGGAGGTCACTAGGGAAGTATTTGTTTGGATAGGAGTATCTGACGGTTTTTGAACATGTTATGTAGGAGTGGAAGTTTGAGGAAACCCTTTCAGGACTTTTTGCCACTAAGGAACACTTTGATCCAAACTTATGCAGTAACACAACAAATATAGATATAAACATAAACATAGAGATGTAGCGTAAATAAATCTTAATTTCATTAATATCAAAGAACTAAAAAATTGTTATGCAACTAGCTCACAAAATAGAGCAAAAGAGAGATCAACGCCTTCAAGATCAGCCTCTTCGAGGGGGCAACCTCCTTTACATTACACAAATGAACAATTCTTGGATGATACAAATGACAAAACTTCTTTTCTATATATAGGAGTCTAAGGGGTCACAATATAATCAAAGCTGACATAACAATAATAATGTAAGGGCACAACAATAACAATAGTGGGTTTCTATGGGGCACAATAATAACAATATGGGGACAACATGGGAACAACAATAACAATAAGGGGTATAATGGCAATAATAATAAGGGAATACACTCGTATTATAGGGACCTAACATGCCCCTCTCCTTAAAAAAAAGTGTTTTCCTCAATGCTTGAGTAGTTATGGATGCTTCTATATACAATTCTCATCCTCCCATGTAGAATCTTTAGCGGGTAAGTTCTTCCACTTGATGAGATACTCTGAAATTGATCGATTTCGCTGTTTTCAATTTATTGTTTTTGTGACTGCCTCAAGTTCCAATATGTTTTTCCTCGCTCTTCATGCTTTGGAAATATTTTTTGAACTGGGATCATGTCACCTATAACCCTTCTTTAAGCATGAAACATGGAAAACTAGGTGCGCTCAGGAAGATGGAGGAAGTTCCAATTTGTATTCTATAGCACCAATCTTTTGCAACACCTTGTACGAACCATAATAATTTGGTGATAATTTATTATGCTTCTTAGCTTGCTTGAGGGACATTGGTTTCTATGGTTGTAGCCATAGAAATACCCATTCACCTACATCAAAAGTTCTTTTGCTGTGACGGTGATCTTCCTGTTGTTTCATTCTATTTTGCGCCAAAGTGAGGTTATTCATTAAGAGTTGGAGAAGTTTTTGTTGATGCTCAATGTGATCTTCCACTGCTTGAACCTTGGAATTTTCTCTTAAATATGATGTGATGGACGGTGGATGATATCCATAAAGCACCATAAATGGGGTCATTTTTGTTGTAGTATGGAAGGAAGTGTTATACCACGATTCAACGAGAGGTAACCATTTGACCCATTGTATTTGTTTATCAAATACAAAGAAACGAAGAAATCCTTCCAAACATTTGTTCACTATCTTAGTTTACCCATCAGATTTAGGATGATAAGATGAGCTATGAGCTAATTGAGTACCAAGACAAAAAAATAATTTTGTCCAAAAATTTTCAGTGAAAGTAGGATCTCTGTCATTGACAATAATCTTTGGGTTTCCATGTAGCTTTTGAATTGTTTCCATAAATGTAGTAGAAAGTGTACTAGCATTAAATATATGAGATAATGCACAAAAAATGTGCATACTTGGTAAGTCTATCAACTACCACCATGATGACACTCTTTCCTGTGGACTTGGGTAGACCTGTAATAAAATCCATTGAAATCTCCCCCAATGTTGACTTGGAATGGATAAAGGTTGTAATAGTCTATTAGGCCCCCATAATACTCGTGATTCCCCCATTACTGTTGTCATTGTATCCCTTATTGTTATTATTGTGCCCCTATTGTCCCCATATTGTTATTAGTATGCTCCATAGAAACCCACTATTGTTATTTTTGTGCCCTTATGTTATTACTGTTATGTCAACTTGATTACATTGTGAGCCCTTAGAATCCTATATATAGAAAGGAGGTTTAGTCATTTGTATCATCCAAGAATTGTTCATTTGTGTAATGTAAAGGAGGTTTCCCCTTCAAGGAGGCTAAATTATAAGGTGTTGATCTCTCATTTCTATCATTTTGTGATCTGGTTTCCTAACATTTGGTATTAGAACTTTGAATTCTAGGGTTTCGCTATTTCAAACAAGTCATTGTGGCTTTTTTTGCTATAACATTTTTTTTGCGACGTTTCAGAAGCTAAAAAAGAACCCCATTTGGGTCGAAATCGTTCTAAACTTCGAGTCCAAATTTTAGAGCTTGTCGCGCTATATTTCTAGAGATATGATCTGAGGAAGTTGGCATTTTTGCAGACTCCTGAATTACATTCCATACAAGTGACTTGGGGAAAGTCGTCATAACCTTTTTTTTGTGCATTGGGTTGAAAGTTCATAAAAATTTTCAGAAAGAGGACAACCAGTATTTCTATGTGTATCAGTTTCAAGTACTAAGATCAAAACAGTGATATGTGGAACATCGTACATGTTAGCTCTACGAAACAATTCTATAATCAGGTCATCGTGGGAGATTTAGCATAACTCTTCCTTGGAGAATCCAATCCTGATCAGACTTGCTGGGTTAGAAAGAGGACTCAAATGGCTATCGTAGTACATGATTTTAGATGTTTGAGATCTGCAGTTACAAAGATACAATAGATTGAATATCGTGCTCTTACAAAGTGAAAAAAAGGTGTGTAGTTTTTTTGAATTTTGCATAAGCTTGGTTTGAAAAAGTTAGTTTGAATTAATTAAAAGGGAATGGTGAAGAATTATTAGCATTAATTAGTGCCTTGAAGAAAGAAAATGGAAACACCTAGTAAGCAACCTGAAATCTCTAGGATGACTCGTGAAGAAGAGGAAGAAATGCAACATGATATATCAAAATTACAAAAACAAGTACAACAAATTTCACTCTCACTAAAGGTAAATGAAGCCAAGATGAATGGCATGGAAGCTAATATGAATGGCATGAAAGATAATATGGATGGTTTAAAGAAAGGCATAGAAGCTAATATGAATGGCATGGATGCTAAGATGAATGGCATGTACGATAAGATGGAAAAATTGAAGATAAATTTGAATAAGTTGCTACAAGAAATGGTCAATGGTGAAAGGGTAGTAAAGGAAACTCATGATGAGAACAAATGAAATGTTACTCATGATTTCATAGACTGTAATGTTGGATTGAAGACCCGCCATGTTCCAAAAATCGATATGAGGAAGTTTGATGGCAAGGATCCTGGAACATGGATACTACAGATGGAGCAATTTTTCAATCTCCATAATGTGCAAAACACACAAAAGTACATATTGCAACTTTATATTTGGAACCAAATCAGTTTGTATGGTATCGATGGCTTTGCTCTCGTAAACAAATTGTCACTTGGGAAATTTTTATGGAAGAAATGGTAGCACATTATCAGGATACAAAAAGCAACACCTTTTTTATCCAATTGATAAATCTCAAACAAAAGGGTTCAATCATAGAGCACATTGAGGACTTCCAAAAATTGAACATAAGGGTAAAAGATATTCTAGAGGATCATAGGATTGATGTGTTCATAGGGGCTTTAAGGGATAATATCCAACATGAGGTTTTCCTTTGGGAACCTAATTCATTGGAGAAGGCATTTAGGTTAGCAAGAAAAATGGAAAGCAAAATAATGGCAACGAGGAAGCCTACCACTTACAACTATAAAGATGGAAGTGTTGTTGCCCCTAGCCTTCCACAACCTACAAGGTTGACACCACAACAATTGGAAGAAAAAGGAGCAAAATGGCTTTGTTACAGTTGTGATGGCAAATACACTAAAGGTCATAAGTGTACTGAGAAGAAATTATTCTACATAGATTGTGAAGAGGAGGAAGAAAAGGAACAAGAAATGTCAAAAGAAGAGGATATACTCTAGGAACAAGCCCTAGATAAAGAACAAATTAATTCGACCATATCTTGTAATACATTGGCTGAAATTATCACTCCTCAAACTATCAAGATAGAAGGACATATCAAGAAGGAAAAGGTAATAGTGTTGATTGATTCGAGAAGTACCCATAATTTTATTCATTGTAAGATAGCGAAGGAATTGAATTGCTTCCTATATCCATCACCAGAATGTCAAGTGATGGTTGCAAGTGGAGGAACCATAAATTGCTCTGGAAAGTGCCATAATATCAAGCTATCCATAGGAGAATATGTATTAAATAACCCAATGCTTTCCATTCCAATGGTTGGTGCTGATATTTTACTAGGAGTCTAATCTATACAATCCTTTGGTACAATAGCTTTTAATTTTCAAGAAATTTTCATGAAATTTTGTGTGGAAGGAAAGGAAGTTGAATTAAGGGGTATTGCGGGGAATTTGGGAAAGATAATCAGCTCTAACGGTATGACAAAGCTTCTAAAGAAGGAACAATGAGGTGTAATTGCACAATTATGTTTGCTAGAGGTTCCCACATCGAAATCATCTATTTCTCCAGATATCCAAAAAGTCTTGGACAATCATTCCAAGGTATTTGGGACTCCCAAAGGTCTCCCACCTATTCGTGATCATGATCATGCTATTGATTTCATTCCATGAAGTGTTCCTCCAAACATTAGGCCGTACATATATCCCTATGCCTAAAAGAGTGAAATTGAACATATGGTTGTGAAAATCCTAGAGGTTGGTGTAATTCAACCTAGTCAGAGTTCTTTCTCTGCTCCAGTAGTATCGGTGCACAAGAAGGATGGATCATGGCACATGTGTCTGGATCATAGGGAGCTCAACAAGCTCACTATTAAAGATAAATTTCCCATTCCTGTCATTGGTGAATTATTGGATGAATTGCATGGATCAATTTACTTCACTAAGTTGGATATTCGTTCAGGATATCATCAAATCAAAATGAAGACTGAAGACATTCCAAAAACAACATTTAGAACTCATGAGGGTCATTATGAATTTTTGGTCATGCCTTTTGGCCTTACCAATGCAGCTTCTACATTTCAAGGTTTGATGAATTCCATTTTCAAACCCTTCCATAGAAAATTTGTGTTAGTATTTTTTGATGATATACTAATCTACAGCAAGTCTTGGAAGGATCATGTTGAAGATGTTGACAGGGTGCTACAACTATTGAAGGAGAAACAATTATATGCAAAAAGATCCAAATGTTTCATTGCAGTCCAGGAGGTGGAATATTTGGGTCATATTGTATCTCATGAAGGTGTTAAGGTAGACCCTAGAAAAATTAAATCCATTAAGGAATGGAAAATCCTCACATCAATAAAGCATATGCTAGGATATCTCTAGTTGACAGGGTATTATTGCAAGTTTTTTAAGAATTATGGGAGAATAGCAGCACCTCTAACAACATTATTGAAGAAAGATGCATTTTAATGGACTCCAGAAGCAACAAAGGCCTTCAAACATCTTAAAGAGGTGATGTGCCAAGCACCAATCTTAGCTATGCTGGACTTCACAAAAACCTTTATTGTGGAATGTGATGCTTCAGGAAATGGAATTGGTGTTGTTTTAATGCAAGATGAAAGATCCATTGCTTTCGGAAGTCATCCAATAAAGGGAAACTATTTACACAAAGCTATTTATGAGAAGGAAATGTTGGCAATACTACATGCACTTAAGAAATGGCAACCATACCTAATGGGAAGACACTTCAAGGTAAAAACAGATCATGATAGTCTTAAATACATTTTAGAACAAAGATTATCCTTTGAAGAGCAACAAAAATGGGTCACAAAGATGTTGGGTTATGACTTTGAATTCATCTACAAAAAGGTGAAGCAAAATGTTGTGGCAGATGCACTCTTAAGAAAGGATGAGGATGTGGAAGCATTGTTGTGCGCCATTTCTATTATCCAACCAAATTGGATAAACGAAGCAAGGGAAGAATGGAAGAATGGCGAAGAAGTGTGGGAACTCATTCAAAAGTTACAACAAGATCCCAATACATATGATACATTTAGCTGGAAAAATGATTCGTTATGGTACAAGGATCTCTTATACCTATGTAAGAATTCCCAACTCAAACGAAAGACTCTTATGGAATTTCAAACTTCTCCCTTAGGAGGGCACTCAAGATTTTTAAAAACTTACCACAGGGTTAAGAAGGAATTTTTTTGGGATGTCCTTAAATCGGATATTCAAAAGTTTGTGGCAGAATGTTTGGTTTGCCAACAAAATAAAGTTGAAACAATTAAGACCCCAAGTCTATTACAACCTTTATCCATTCCAAGCCAATTTTGGGAGGAGGTTTCAATGGATTTTATCACAGGTTTACCCAAGTTTGAAGGAAAGAGTGTCACCATGGTGGTAGTTAACAAACTTACCAAGTATGCACACTTTTGTGCATTATCACATACATTTAAAGCTAGTACAGTTTCTACTGCATTTATGGAAACACTTCAAAAGCTACATGGAAACCCAAAGATTATTGTAAGCAACAGAGATCCCATTTTCGCTATAAATTTTTGGACATAATTATTTTATTGTCTCAGTACTCTGTTATCTCATAGCTCATCTTCTCATCCTTAATCTGATGGGAAAACTGAGATATTAAACAAATGTTTGGAAGGATATCTTTATTTCTTTGTATCTGATAAACATACACAATGGGTCAAATGGTTGCCTCTAGCTGAATGGTGGTATAACACTAACTTCCATACTACAGCAAAAATGACCCCATTTATGGCACTTTATGGATATCATCCACCATCCATCACATCATATTTAAGAGAAAATTCTAAGGTTCAAGTAGTGGAACATCACATCGAGCATCAACAACAAGTTTTGCAACTCTTAAAGGATAACCTCACATTGGCGCATAATAGAATGAAACAACAGGCAGATCAACATTGCAGTGAAAGAAGCTTTGATGTAGATGACTGGGTATTCCTATGACTACAACCATATAAAAAAATATCCCTAAAGCAAGCTAATAAGGATAATAAATTATCACTAAAGTATTATGGTCCGTATAAGGTGTTGCAAAAGATTGGTAATATAGCATACAAATTGGAGCTTCTTGCAGCTTCCCGAGTGCACCTAGTTTTCCATGTTTCAAGTTTAAAGAAGGTTATAGGTGACAACCTCCCAGTTAAAACAATATTCCTAGAACTTGAAGAGGGAGGAAAAGTCATATTGGAACCGGAAGCAGTCACAGAAACAAGAACTTGATAGCTACGAAATCAATCAATTTCAATGTATCTCATCGAGTGGAAGAACTTATCCTTTGAAGATTCCACATGGGAGGATGAGAATTTTATACAAAAGCATCCAAAACTACTCAAGTGTCGAGGACAACGCTTTTCAGAAGGAGAGGGGCATGTTAGGCCCCTATAATACTAGCGATTCCTCCATTACTATTGTCATTGTATCCCTTATTGTTATTATTGTGCCCCTATTGTCCCCATATTGTTATTAGTATTTCCCATAGAAACCCACTATTATTATTTTTGTGCCCTTATAACTGTTATGTCGGCTTGATTACATTGTGACTCCTTAGAATCCTATATATAGAAAGGAGGTTTAGTCATTTGTATCATCCAAGAATTTTTCATTTGTGTAATGTAAAGGAGGTTTCCCCCTCGAAGAGGCTGAATTTTAAAGAGTTGACCTCTCTTTTCTATCATTTTGTGATCTTGTTTCCTAACATAGTCCCCAGACCTTAATTGTCTTAACTTTATTTTGTTGGCAAACCAAACGGTTCGCCACAAACTTGTGAATATCAGCTTTAAAGCCATCCCAAAAAATTTCTTTCTTAACCCTGTGGTAAGTTTTAAAAAATCTTGAATGCCCTCCTAAGGGAGATGTGTGAAATTCCCTAAGAATATTTTCTTTGAGTTGGGAATTATTATAGAGGTATAAGAGATATTTTTACCATAGGGAATCATTTTTCCAGCTAAATGTATCATATGTATTGGGATCTTGTCACCACTTTTGAATGAGTACCCACACTTCTTCTTCATTCTTACATTCATCCATTAATTTGTTTATCCAATCTGGTTGGATAATAGAAATGGCACAAAGAAATTCTTCCAAATCCTCATCCTTTCTTGAGAGTGCATCTGCAAAAGTATTATGCTTCCTTTTTTTGTAGATGATTTCAAATTCATAACCCAACATCTTTGTGACCCATTTTTGCTTCTCTTCTGAAGATAATCTTTGTTCTAAAAAGTATTTAAGACTATCATGATCCGTTTTTACCTTGAGATGTCTTCCCATTAGGTAAGGTCACCATTTACTAAGTGCATGTAGTATTGCCAACATTTCCTTCTCATAAATAGCTTCAATGTGTAAATATTTTCCTTTGATTGGACGAATTTCAAAAGAAATGGGTCTTTCTTCTTACATTAAAACAACACCAATTCCATTTCCTAAGGCATCACATTCCATAATTAAGGTTTTTGTGAAGTATAGCGTAAATAAGACCTGTGCTTGGCACATTGCCTCTTTAAGATGTTCAAAGGCCTTCATTGCTTCTCGAGTCCAAGAAAATGCATCTTTCTTTAGTAATGTTGTTAGATGTACCACTATTCTCCCATAATTCTTAACCAACTTGTGATAATACCCTTTCAACTTGAAAAATCCTCGCAAATGATTTATGGATGAGGGGATTTTCCATTCCTTAATGGCTTTAATTTCGCTAGGGTCTACCTTAACACCTTCATGAGATACAATACGAACGAAATATTCCACCTCTTGTACTCCAACGAAACATTTGGAGGTTTTTTCATATAAATGTTTGAGAACTCTATCAACATGTTGAACATGATCCTTCCAAGACTTGTTGTAGATTAGTATATCATCAAAAAATACTAACAAATTGTCTAAGAAAAGTTTTGAAAATGGAATTCATCAAACCTTGAAATGTATAAGGTGCATTGGTAAGGCCAAAAGGCATGACCAAAAAACCCTAATGACCCTCATGAGTTCTAAATGTTGTTTTCAGAATGTCTTCAGTGTTCATTCTGATTTGATGATATCGTGAATGAAGGTCTAACTTGGTGAAGTAAATTTCTCCCTGAAATTAATCCAATAATTCATTAATGATAGGAATGGGGAATTTATCTTTAATAGTGAGTTTGTTGAGCTCCTTATAATCCGGAAACATGAGCCATGATCCATCATTCTTGTGCACCAATACTACTAGAGGAGAGAAATAACTTTGACTAGGTTGAATTATACCAACCTCTAGCATTTCTGCAACCAAATGTTCAATTTCACTCTTTTGGCCATAGGGATATATGTAAGGCCTGATTTTTGGAGGAACACTTCCTAGAATCAAACAAATAGCATGATCATGATAATGAATAGGTGGGTGGCCTTTGGGAGTCTCAAATAACCTAGAATGATTGTCCAAGACTTTTTGGAGATATGGAGAAATAGATGATCCCAATGTGGGGACCTCTAGCAAACATAATTATGTAATTGTGCCTCATTGTTATTTCTTTAGAAGATTTTTCATGCCGTTAGAGTTGATTATCTTTCTCGGTTTCCCTATGATATCCGTTAATTCAACTTCCTTTCCATCTGAAACAAATTCCATGAGAAGTTCTTGAAAATTAAAAGTTATCGTACCTAAATATTTTAGCCATTGGACTCTTAGTACAACATCAACACCACCATTGGAATGGAAAGAATTGCACTATTCAACACATATTCTCTCATGGACAGCTTGATATTATGGCACTTTCTAGAGCAATTTATGGTTCCTCCATTTGCGACCATGACTTGACACTCTGGTGCTAGATATAGGAAGCAATTCAATTACTTAGCTATCTTACAATGAACAAAATTATGGGTACTTCACGGATCAATCAACACTATTACCTTTTTCTTCTTCATATGTCCTTCTATCTTGATAGTTTGAGGAGTGGTAATGCCGACCAATGCATTACAAGATATGGTTGGATTCATTTCTTATATCTCTAGGGTTTGTTCCTAGTGTGTATCCTATTCTTTTGATGTTTCTTGTTCGTTTTCTTCCTCCTCTTCACAATATATGTATAATAATTTATTCTTAGCACAATTATGATATTTAGTGTATTTACTATCATAATTGTAACAAAGTTCATTTGCTTTTTTTTCTTCCAATTCTTGTGGTGCCAACATTCTAGCTTGTGGAAGGCTAGGGGAAACAACACTTCCCTCTTTATAGTTGTGAGTGGTAGGCTTCCTTGTTTTCATAATTTTTCTTTCAATTTTTCTGTCCAACTTGAATACCTTCTTCAATGAATTAGGTTCCCAAAGGCAAACCTTATGTTGGATGTTATCCTTTAAATTCCCTATGACCACTTCAATCCTATGCTCCTCTGGAATATCTTTTACCCTTATATTCAATTTTTGGAAGTCCTCAATGTGCCCCACCATTGAAAGCTTTTGTTTGAGATTTATCAATTAGCTAAAAAAGGTGTTACTTTTTGTATCCTCATAATGTGCTACCATTTCTTCCATAAAAAATTCCCAAGTGACAATTTGTTTATGAGAGAAAAGCCATTGATACCATACAAACTAATTGGGTTCCAAATATAAAGTTTCAATGTGTACATTTTGTGTGCTTTGGACATTATGGAGATCAAAATATTGCTCCATCTGTGGTATCCATGTTACAGGATCCTTGCCATCAAACTTCCTCATATTGATGTTTGGAAAATGGTGGGTCTTCAATCCAACATTAGAGTCTATAAAATCATTAATAACATTTCTTTTGTTCTCATCACAAGTTTCCTTTACTACCCTTTTGCCACTAGTAAGCATTTCTTGTAGCAACTTTGTCAAATCTATCTTCAAATCTTCCATGTTGCCTTTAAGTTTTGCTTCTATACCATCCATCTTAGCTTCCATTCCATTTTTAAACCATCCATATTATCTTCCATGTCTTTATTTAAACCATCCATATTAGCTTCCATGCCTTTTTTAAACTATCCATCTTAGCTTCTGTTACTTTTTGTGAGAGTGAATTTTGTTTCACTTGGTCTCGTAATTTTGATATATCATGTTGCATTTCTTCCTCTTATTCATGAGTCATGCTAGAGATTTCACGTTGCTTACTAGGTGTTTCCATTTTCTTTCTTTGGGGCACCAATTAACGATAATAATGCTTCATTATTCCCTTTGAATTCTTTCAAACTAATTTTTTAGACCAAACTTATGAAAATTTATAAAAAAAACTACACATCTTTTTTCATTTTGTAGGAGATCGATATTGAATCTGTTGTATCTCTATATTTTCAAATCTCCAAGGTCTAAAATTACGTCCTGTGGTATCCCTCTAAGCTATCATTCCAACCCCACAAGTCTAATCAATATTGGATTCTCTAAGGAAGCATTATGCCACATCTCCCACGGTGACCTAATTATAGACTAGTTCAGTAGAATGAACTTATAAGAAGTTCCACCTGCCACCATTTTGACCTTAGGTCCTGAGTCCAATACAAAAAAAACTACAAGCTGTTTTCTTTTTGTAACATTTTACTAAATTTTAATTTGATTCTCAGAGAGAAAGTTATGATGATTGTCCCTAGGTCACCTATTTAAGATATATTTCGGGAGCTTGCAAAAACCGTAACGTCCTTAGATCATATCTTCGAAAATATAGCGAGACAAGATCTGAAATTCAGACCCTTGGTTCAGCGAGATTTCATCTCAAATGAGTTTTCAGTTTAGCTTCTGAAACGTTACAGAAACAAATTATAGTGAAAATTCCAGGATGACCTATTTGGAGCAGCAAAACCCTAGAGCTCTGATACCAAATGTTATGCAACCAACTCACAAAATAGAGGAAGAGAGAGATAAACACCTTCAAAATCAAACTCTTCAAGGGGGAAACCTCCTTTACATTACACAAATGAACAATTCTTGGATGATACAAATGACAAGACCTTCTTTCTATATATACGAGTCTAAGGGATCACAATATAATTAGAGCCGACATAACAATAATAATGTAAGGGCACAACAATGAAAATAGTGGGCTTCTATGGGGCACAATAATAACAATATGGGGACAAAATGGGCACAAAAATAACAATAAGGGGTACAATGACAATAATTATAAGGGGATACACTAGTCTTATACGGACCTAACAAAAATGCTTACAAGCAATATGGAAGTAAACTAGCTCAAGCGATGGTAGCTTATCTCTTAGAAGAGATGTCATAGCTACATGCCTTTGAACTGTGTTACAATGAGGCTTAATGACCTTTTTATTATTTAACACCAAAGGGAAACCATAAGCAACCAAAACCCTAACCCCAAGAGATGGAACACCAAGAGTTTGTGGGCCTTGTGGGGGTTAGTTGAGAAGCCAACTTCTTGAGGTCGTAACTGGGTCATATGATCTTCGTTTGGTATGTACGATACCTCATTGGAAATATCTCTCTGAGTATCACAAGATTTACAGCAAGATAACCATGGGCCTAAAGCAAACCTAAAAAAATATAGTTTACGGGGTGAAAACAACTTTGAAAGTTCAACATCCAAAAAACTGCTAAAAAGAGTAAATGTTGCCATAATCAAGGAAACTAATGAAATCGACTAGAGGTCTAGGTGGAGTAGCAGGGTAGACATCAATATCCACCTCTATCATTCCTCCTCCCTTAGGAAGCAATTGTCCCCATTGCATGCAAAGCCTCCATGAGGCAAAGAAATTTTTGTTGAATTTGGTCCCTCATGAACGAGTTGTCGTGGTGAAGGAGTTGGCCTACTTTGACAACTCGATACAGTTGGATCCTCTACTCGCGAGTGTTATTAATTTTTGTGTCCATGATCCTATGAGTTGCGGCATGTTAAATGTAACTTGGGTTGAGATGTGTTGCTCTCAGATGCTTAGCAATGTCACATGTGTCCAATAATAGGGGAAATTATGGCCGTTTCCAATCTACATTGAATACTGCGTGAAGGCTAAGGAACAATGGAATGTTGAGCTCAAACGAATTGTCCCATATATCCTTAATGATGGTGTAAGCCACGTATTGGAGCAGGAAAATCTTGCAGTGGGGCCCAATGAGGTGCTCCTTCTGCAAATGTAACCAAACTTTGTCTCCCACCTGGAACTTGTGTGGTACCCAATGTTCATCATGACGTTCTTTATGCTTTGCATGTTCTCTGTCCAATATGTCATGGACCTGCTGGTGGATGTGTTGAATGCAATCAATGAGGTTGTTATGCTTGTCAAATTTATTGTTGTGCTACGTAATATTTATTGTTCTGATATGATATGTAGGTGATATGGAGGACTTCGAGCTAATTCAAATTTTGCAACTCACTCACTAAAAAATTAAATACTATTCAGCCAGATCGATATGATCTGTCTTTATGAACGTTGATGGGATTTATATGTCTCTTGCCATTATTAAAATATATTTCAATAATGGCTATAACAAAGCAGTAAGGGCTGAGATCTGATATGAAATCACTTTCTTTCCTTTATTTTTTAAAATTCTTTGTTGGTCAAAATTAAATCGTTCAATGAAAAACCTAACATTATTGAAAAATGATATTAGGATGCTCACACAGTATAGTGGCTTCCATATGTATTAACATTTATCATGAAAATATTAATAGGTAGAGTAAGATAAAATAAATATTAAAGATTTATTAAATTATTTTGATATATGGCATAAGAGTTTACATTACTTTTATGAAAATGAAAGTTATAAAATATACTTTTTATAAAATAAAATAAGGAAAATAATCGTAAAGAATCTGGTTTATGCTTTTTTAAATTAATATAGGAAATTTAATTTTTTAAATTTAAAAATTATAAAGTTATTTATTTTGTATTATTTGTGTTAGTATGGTTAATTAGATTGTAATTCATATATTTGTTATTTAGTTGTGTTTTTATAGTTATGTGCATATTGTATATTTCTTTTATTTTTTCTAACTATATATAATTAAACTACTTTCGTTTACTCATAGTTTTATTAATTTCTATATTAAAAAAATCCAATCACTCATTATCCTAAATACTAAGCTATTCTAGAAACTCTAATTTTTTTAATCAATGATTGTGCTAACTACCAAACTCTCCCCTAAAATCTAAGTTTTTCAATCCATACTTGTGCTAACTACTAAGCTTTCCCTAAAAATCTAAATTTTTCAATCACTTATTGTGTTAACTACTATGCTCTCCCCGAAAATCTAAGTTTTTCAATCACTCATTGTGCTAACTAATAAGCTCTTCATGAAACTCTAAGGTTTTCAATCACTCATTATGCTAACTACTAAGCTCTCCCAAAGAATCTCTGCTAGAAACTCTAAGGTTTTCAATCACTTATTATGCTAACTACTAAGCTCTCCGGAAAAGCTCTCCTAGAAACTCTAAGGTTTTCAATCACTAATTATGCTAACTACCAAGCTCTCCAGAAAACTCTAATTTAGGCTACTTATTTGATTAATCCATGATGAATATTTAAGGATTATGCAACATATTAAAGTTTTATTTCATTTTATTGTTAATTTGTTTTCAAAATGTTAAATCCAACCATGGATAATTAGTCCAATCAAACTTTGTAACTAATTATAAAATAATTTAATAATAATTCCTTTTTATTTTTAATTTATAAAAAAAATGTCACATAGATATACATCAATGTTTATGAATTGATTTAAAACATCAGTTCAAAATTACTCTTTAGAAACCAAGATTTACATTTAAATCAAGTGTTGCTTCCACATGGTTTAAGTTACTCACGAGAAAAGTAAATGCAACACATGGATTTTGCATACAAAATCCACACTTTAATGTTCAAAAGAAAAATGTGTGAAAAGGAATGTGCGAAGAGGAAAGTATGTAAGTATAGATATTTATGTGGACTAGTTACAAATTTTGTTGGAGAGTATATGCACCTAAAAACATAGAAAAAGAAACATAGAATATGCATAAAATTCACGCAACACAAACACTAAGCTAAAAGTAGTAAATTTGGTCTAATTTCACATTAATAATTTAACTAGAAGAAGGAAGAGATTTGGAAAAAAACATAATTCACTCAAATACAACATTGACACATAGTTTTTTAATTGTAATACTTCAATTAGAACAAAAGTGATTAGTGAGTAGAAACTAATTTGAAGGTTCAAAAATTGCAAAAATCAAAATTCTGTGTTCAAAGACATCTTGTGCTTTCAATAATGTTACAAAATAGAGAATTATAGACTTAGGAAAACAAGTGTAAAAAAAATATTATTCACTCAAAATTCACACATGCATTCACTCAAACACAATATTCACACACACGTTCACTGAAACACAATATTCACGCACATGGTCTTGGGTTAATGCTTGAATGACAACAAGAGTACAATTAGTGAGTAGCAAATAATTTAAGTAAAATCAATCTAGAAATAAATTAAGAAAATATGAACTTTTCAGTGATGCAAAGTCTACATTCTTGCAATAATGGGAATATGGACTTAAGAAGCTAAAAATATATGAATGGGAAAGTAAAAGTTAGTTTTCATTTGCACATAAAATAAACCTTCATCCTATTGGAGAAATGTCCACAGAAGTATAATTACGTGATTGTTATTGTGAATAGATATGTAAGACTTCTGCAAGTTGTGTAGGAGGGTCAAGTTGTAGATTGATTTGGCACTATAATAGGCATGCCTCAATATGTCTCAATAGTTGACAACTCTTTATTTTTTCAGTAAATTGTTCGATTATGAGAAAGTAACCATGTGGTTTGACCAAATATCTCTATATACATTCCAAGTCAATGTTCTAAATTTATGTAATATATTTTGATGCCCATGGTTGTTGTCTTTTTCCTTCTCCTTCAGTGCAATTTTCTTCTGGTGGCTTGTCCTCTTAAATCTCTAGCTCTAATCATGTATCTTTGATTATTTTCATTACACATTGT
The DNA here is from genome assembly GCA_000404065.3 of Pinus taeda. NCBI lineage: Eukaryota > Viridiplantae > Streptophyta > Pinopsida > Pinales > Pinaceae > Pinus > Pinus taeda. The sequence continues at coordinate 83,193 of APFE030856922.1, forward strand.
ATTAAAGGGGGGCATCTTTGTTCTGCAATTTTAATCAATTCCTTGGACCTATGTAATTGAGCCTTCTGTTCTTTCAAGTCTATTTTTTTTTGTATTACAAAAATTTGGGTAGGTCGGGGTCGGTTCTGTTGTCAGTGTTATGTGAGATAATGAGCTCAATGATTTCTTACATGCCTCCTCATAGTATATTCCTTTATCAATCATATTATTCAACAATGTATCTATGAGGTTTTGGTGAGATTGATGTAGACTTAGCTTATTATAGACTGCTCATGTACATGAAGAAATTTTTGATTGATGTCATTGCCTTCTTGTATAAACTTTTTCAGATTGACTATGTTATTGGCTACTTTCTGAATTTTTAATTGTAGTTCAACCAATTGATCATCCTTCTATTAGATAGTGACCTAAAGCCCATGTTGTAGTTTATGAGTATTATTTTTCAATTTTTGGTGTAACTCCACTATCTTTTGAACCTTCTACTATTGAGATTCACATCCTTGTAGTTTTAGTTGTTCTTGAAACTAATTTCCTTTCCAAAATAATTGTTGTTCCAAGTCCAATATTTTAACATCATTTTGGTTTATGATCTCCATTAGTTTGGTAACATGGTACACACTGGCATTCGCATATATTCTTGTAGAGTTAGATATTTCTTGGACTACTTGATTTTCATTCAATTATGAACCATCCCATACCACCTATGTAGGAGCTTATGTTTCTTCAATTCTTCTCTTATTTTTCCTTCTTTTAATGACAATGTTCTTCTGTGGGTGAAATAGAAATCTAATGGAGGAATAAATTTTATTTCTATTGATGATAGTGAACTGACCAATATATCTTGCTATGAATTGTTACCAAAATTAATGGGAATGGGAGTTTCCAACAAGACTTTGGAGGTCACTAGGGAAGTATTTGTTTGGATAGGAGTATCTGACGGTTTTTGAACATGTTATGTAGGAGTGGAAGTTTGAGGAAACCCTTTCAGGACTTTTTGCCACTAAGGAACACTTTGATCCAAACTTATGCAGTAACACAACAAATATAGATATAAACATAAACATAGAGATGTAGCGTAAATAAATCTTAATTTCATTAATATCAAAGAACTAAAAAATTGTTATGCAACTAGCTCACAAAATAGAGCAAAAGAGAGATCAACGCCTTCAAGATCAGCCTCTTCGAGGGGGCAACCTCCTTTACATTACACAAATGAACAATTCTTGGATGATACAAATGACAAAACTTCTTTTCTATATATAGGAGTCTAAGGGGTCACAATATAATCAAAGCTGACATAACAATAATAATGTAAGGGCACAACAATAACAATAGTGGGTTTCTATGGGGCACAATAATAACAATATGGGGACAACATGGGAACAACAATAACAATAAGGGGTATAATGGCAATAATAATAAGGGAATACACTCGTATTATAGGGACCTAACATGCCCCTCTCCTTAAAAAAAAGTGTTTTCCTCAATGCTTGAGTAGTTATGGATGCTTCTATATACAATTCTCATCCTCCCATGTAGAATCTTTAGCGGGTAAGTTCTTCCACTTGATGAGATACTCTGAAATTGATCGATTTCGCTGTTTTCAATTTATTGTTTTTGTGACTGCCTCAAGTTCCAATATGTTTTTCCTCGCTCTTCATGCTTTGGAAATATTTTTTGAACTGGGATCATGTCACCTATAACCCTTCTTTAAGCATGAAACATGGAAAACTAGGTGCGCTCAGGAAGATGGAGGAAGTTCCAATTTGTATTCTATAGCACCAATCTTTTGCAACACCTTGTACGAACCATAATAATTTGGTGATAATTTATTATGCTTCTTAGCTTGCTTGAGGGACATTGGTTTCTATGGTTGTAGCCATAGAAATACCCATTCACCTACATCAAAAGTTCTTTTGCTGTGACGGTGATCTTCCTGTTGTTTCATTCTATTTTGCGCCAAAGTGAGGTTATTCATTAAGAGTTGGAGAAGTTTTTGTTGATGCTCAATGTGATCTTCCACTGCTTGAACCTTGGAATTTTCTCTTAAATATGATGTGATGGACGGTGGATGATATCCATAAAGCACCATAAATGGGGTCATTTTTGTTGTAGTATGGAAGGAAGTGTTATACCACGATTCAACGAGAGGTAACCATTTGACCCATTGTATTTGTTTATCAAATACAAAGAAACGAAGAAATCCTTCCAAACATTTGTTCACTATCTTAGTTTACCCATCAGATTTAGGATGATAAGATGAGCTATGAGCTAATTGAGTACCAAGACAAAAAAATAATTTTGTCCAAAAATTTTCAGTGAAAGTAGGATCTCTGTCATTGACAATAATCTTTGGGTTTCCATGTAGCTTTTGAATTGTTTCCATAAATGTAGTAGAAAGTGTACTAGCATTAAATATATGAGATAATGCACAAAAAATGTGCATACTTGGTAAGTCTATCAACTACCACCATGATGACACTCTTTCCTGTGGACTTGGGTAGACCTGTAATAAAATCCATTGAAATCTCCCCCAATGTTGACTTGGAATGGATAAAGGTTGTAATAGTCTATTAGGCCCCCATAATACTCGTGATTCCCCCATTACTGTTGTCATTGTATCCCTTATTGTTATTATTGTGCCCCTATTGTCCCCATATTGTTATTAGTATGCTCCATAGAAACCCACTATTGTTATTTTTGTGCCCTTATGTTATTACTGTTATGTCAACTTGATTACATTGTGAGCCCTTAGAATCCTATATATAGAAAGGAGGTTTAGTCATTTGTATCATCCAAGAATTGTTCATTTGTGTAATGTAAAGGAGGTTTCCCCTTCAAGGAGGCTAAATTATAAGGTGTTGATCTCTCATTTCTATCATTTTGTGATCTGGTTTCCTAACATTTGGTATTAGAACTTTGAATTCTAGGGTTTCGCTATTTCAAACAAGTCATTGTGGCTTTTTTTGCTATAACATTTTTTTTGCGACGTTTCAGAAGCTAAAAAAGAACCCCATTTGGGTCGAAATCGTTCTAAACTTCGAGTCCAAATTTTAGAGCTTGTCGCGCTATATTTCTAGAGATATGATCTGAGGAAGTTGGCATTTTTGCAGACTCCTGAATTACATTCCATACAAGTGACTTGGGGAAAGTCGTCATAACCTTTTTTTTGTGCATTGGGTTGAAAGTTCATAAAAATTTTCAGAAAGAGGACAACCAGTATTTCTATGTGTATCAGTTTCAAGTACTAAGATCAAAACAGTGATATGTGGAACATCGTACATGTTAGCTCTACGAAACAATTCTATAATCAGGTCATCGTGGGAGATTTAGCATAACTCTTCCTTGGAGAATCCAATCCTGATCAGACTTGCTGGGTTAGAAAGAGGACTCAAATGGCTATCGTAGTACATGATTTTAGATGTTTGAGATCTGCAGTTACAAAGATACAATAGATTGAATATCGTGCTCTTACAAAGTGAAAAAAAGGTGTGTAGTTTTTTTGAATTTTGCATAAGCTTGGTTTGAAAAAGTTAGTTTGAATTAATTAAAAGGGAATGGTGAAGAATTATTAGCATTAATTAGTGCCTTGAAGAAAGAAAATGGAAACACCTAGTAAGCAACCTGAAATCTCTAGGATGACTCGTGAAGAAGAGGAAGAAATGCAACATGATATATCAAAATTACAAAAACAAGTACAACAAATTTCACTCTCACTAAAGGTAAATGAAGCCAAGATGAATGGCATGGAAGCTAATATGAATGGCATGAAAGATAATATGGATGGTTTAAAGAAAGGCATAGAAGCTAATATGAATGGCATGGATGCTAAGATGAATGGCATGTACGATAAGATGGAAAAATTGAAGATAAATTTGAATAAGTTGCTACAAGAAATGGTCAATGGTGAAAGGGTAGTAAAGGAAACTCATGATGAGAACAAATGAAATGTTACTCATGATTTCATAGACTGTAATGTTGGATTGAAGACCCGCCATGTTCCAAAAATCGATATGAGGAAGTTTGATGGCAAGGATCCTGGAACATGGATACTACAGATGGAGCAATTTTTCAATCTCCATAATGTGCAAAACACACAAAAGTACATATTGCAACTTTATATTTGGAACCAAATCAGTTTCTATGGTATCGATGGCTTTGCTCTCATAAACAAATTGTCACTTGGGCAACTTTTACGGAAGAAATGGTACCACATTATGAGGATACAAAAAGCAACACCTTTTTTATCCAATTGATAAATCTCAAACAAAAGGGTTCAATGACGGAGCACATTGAGGACTTCCAAAAATTGAACATAAGGGTAAAAGATATTCTAGAGGATCATAGGATTGATGTGTTCATAGGGACTTTAAAGGATAATATCCAACATGAGGTTGCCTTTGGGAACCTGATTCATTCGAGAAGGCATTTGGGTTAGCAAGAAAAATGGAAAGCAAAATTATGGCAACGAGGAAGCCTACCACTTACAACTATAAAGATGGAAGTGTTGTTGCCCCTAGCCTTCCACAACCTACAAGGTTGACACCACAACAATTTGAAGAAAAAATAGCAAAAGGGCTTTGTTACAGTTGTGATAGCAAATACAGTAAAGGTCATAAGTGTACTGAGAAGAAATTATTCTACATAGATTGTGATGAGGAGGAAGAAAAGGAACAAGAAATGTCAAAAGAAGAGGATATACTCTAGGAACAAGCCCTAGATAAAGAACAAATTAATTTGACCATATCTTGTAATGCATTGGTTGAAATTATCACTCCTCAAACTATCAAGATAGAAGGACATATCAAGAAGAAAAAGGTAATAGTGTTGATTGATTCGAGAAGTACCCATAATTTTATTCATTGTAAGATAGCAAAGGAATTGAATTGCTTCCTATATCCATCACCAGAATGTCAAGTGATGGTTGCAAGTGGAGGAACCATAAATTTCTCTAGAAAGTGCCATAATATCAAGCTATCCATGGGAGAATATGTATTAAATAGCTCAATGCTTTCCATTCCAATGGTTGGTGTTGATGTTGTACTAGGAGTCTAATGGATACAATCCTTGGGTACAATAGCTTTTAATTTTCAAGAAATTTTCATGAAATTTTGTGTGGAAGGAAAGGAAGTTGAATTAAGGGGTATTACAGGGAAGTTGAGAAAGATAATCAACTCTAATGGTATGGCAAAGCTTCTAAAGAAGGAACAACGAGGTGTAATTGCACAATTATGTTCGCTAGAGGTTCCCACATTGAAATCATCTATTTCTCCAGATATCCAAAAGGTCTTGGACAATCATTCCAAGGTATTTGGGACTCCCAAAGGTCTCCCACCTATTCGTGATCATGATCATGCTATTCATTTGATTCTATGAAGTGTTCCTCCAAACATTAGGCCGTACATATATCCCTATGCCTAAAAGAGTGAAATTGAACATATGGTTGCGAAAAACCTAGAGGTTGGTATAATTCAACCTAGTCAGAGCTCTTTCTCTGCTCCAGTAGTATTGGTGCACAAGAAGGATGGATCATGGCACATGTATCTGGATTATAAGGAGCTCAACAAGCTAACTATTAAAGATAAATTTCCCATTCCTGTCATTGATGAACTGTTGGATGAATTGCATGGATCAATTTACTTCAGTAAGTTGGATCTTCTTTCAGGATATCATCAAATCAAAATGAAGACTGAAGACATTCCAAAAACAACATTTAGAACTCATGAGGGTCATTATGAATTTTTGGTCATGCCTTTTGGCCTTACCAATGCACCTTCTACATTTCAAGGTTTGATGAATTCCATTTTCAAACCCTTCCTTAGAAAATTTGTGTTAGTATTTTTTGATGATATACTAATCTACAACAACTCTTTGAAGGATCATGTTGAACATGTTGACAGGGTGCTCAAACCATTGAAGGAGAAACAATTATATGCAAAAAGCTCCAAATGTTTCTTTGGAGTACAAGTGGTGGAATATCTGGGTCATATTGTATCTCATGAAGGTGTTAAGGTAGACCCTAGAAAAATTGAATCCATTAAGGAATGGAAAATCCTCACATCCATAAAGCATCTGCTAGGATTTCTCTAGTTGATAGGGTATTATTGCAAGTTTGTTAAGAATTATGGGAGAATAGCAGCACCTCTAACAACATTATTGAAGAAAGATGCATTTTAATGGACTCGAGAAGCAACAAAGGCCTTCGAACATCTTAAAGAGGCAATGTGCCAAGCACCGGCCTTAGCTATGCCGGACTTCACAAAAACCTTTATTGTGGAATGTGATGCTTCAGGAAATGGAATTGGTGTTGTTTTAATGCAAGATGAAAGACCTATTGCTTTCGAAAGTCGTCCAATAAAGGGAAACTATTTACACAAAGCTATTTACGAGAAGGAAATGTTGGCAATACTACATGCACTTAAGAAATGGCAACCCTACCTAATGGGAAGACACTTCAAGGTAATCAAATCATGATAGTCTTAAATTCTTTTTAGAACAAAGATTATCCTCTGAAGAGCAACAAAAATGGGTCACAAAGATGTTGGGTTATGACTTTGAAATCATCTACAAAAAAGTGAAGCAAAATGTTGTGGCAGATGCAGTCTTAAGAAATGATGAGGATGTGGAAGCATTGTTGTGTGCCATTTCTATTATCCAACCAAATTGGATAAACGAAGCAAGGGAGGAATGGAAGAATGGTGAATAAGTGTGGGAACTCATTTGAATGTTACAACAAGATCTCAGTACATCTGATACATTTAGCTGGAAAAATGATTCGTTATGGTACAAGGATCTCTTATACCTATGTAAGAATTCACAACTCAAATGAAAGATTCTTATGGAATTGCAAACTTCTCCCTTAGGAGGGCACTCAAGATTTTTAAAAACTTAGCACAGGGTTAAGAAGGAATTTTTTTGGGATGGCCTTAAATCGGATATTCAAAAGTTTGTGGTAGAATGTTTGGTTTGCCAACAAAATAAAGTTGAAAGGACTAAGACTCCAGGTCTATTACAACCTTTATCCATTCCAAGCCAATGTTGGGAGGAGCTTTCAATGGATTTTATCACAGGCTTACCCAGGTTTGAAGGAAAGAGTGTCACCATGGTGGTATTTGATAGACTTACCAAGTATGCACACTTTCGTGCATTATCACATACATTTAAAGCCAATACAGTTTCTATTGCATTTATGGAAACAATTCAAAAGCTACATGGAAACCCAAAGATGATTGTAAGCGACAGAGATCCCATTTTCACTAGAAATTTTTGGACAGAATTATTTTCTTGTCCCAGTACTCAGTTATCTCATAGCTCATCTTCTCACCCTCAATCTGATGGGAAAAATAAGATAGTAAACAAATGTTTGGAATGACATCTTCGTTGCTTTGTATCTGATAAACATACACAATGGGTCAAATGGTTGCCTCTTGCTGAATGGTGGTATAACACTTCCTTCCATACTGCAGCAAAAATGACCTCATTTATGGCACTTTATGGATATCATCCACCATCCATCACATCATATTTAAGAGAAAATTCTAAGGTTCAAGCAGTGTAACATCACATCGAATATCAACAACAATTTTTGCAACTCTTTAAGGATAACCTCACATTGGCGCAGAATAGAATGAAACAACAAGCAAATCAACATTGCAGTGAAAGAATCTTTGATGTAGGTGCCTGGGAATTCCTATGACTACAACCATATAAACAAATGTCCCTAAAGCAAGCTAATAAGGATAATAAATTATCACTAAAGTATTATGGTCCGTATAAGGTGTTGCAAAGATTGGTACTATAGCATACAAATTGGAGCTTCCTGCAGCTTCCTGAGTGCACCTAGTTTTCCATGTTTGAAGTTTAAAGAAGGTTATAGGTAACAATCTCCCAGTTCAAACAATATTCCTATAACTTGACGAGGAAGGAAAAATCATATTGGAACCGAAAGCAGTCACAGAAACAAGAACTCGATAGCTACGAAATCAATCAATTTCAAAGTATCTCATCGAGTGGAAGAACTTATCCTCTGAAGATTCCACATGGGAGGATGAGAATTTTATACAGAAGCATCCAAAACTACTGAAGCATTGAAGACAACTCTTTTCAGAAGGAGAGGGGCATGTTAGGCCCCTATAATACTAGTGATTCCCCCATTACTATTGTCATTGTATCGCTTATTGTTATTATTGTGCCGCTATTGTTATTAGTATTCCCCATAGAAACCCACTATTATTATTTTTGTGCCCTTATGTTATTATTGTTATGTCAGCTTGATTACATTATGACTCATTAGAATCCTATATATAGAAAGGAGGTTTAGTCATTTGTATCATCCAAGAATTGTTCATTTGTGTAATGTAAAGGAGGTTTCCCCCTCGAAGAGGCTACATTTTAAGGCGTTGACCTCTCTTTTCTATATTTTTGTGATTTGGTTTCCTAACATAGTCCTTAGACCTTAATTGTGTCAACTTTATTTTGTTGGCAAACCAAACATTTCGCCACAAACTTATGAATATCAGCTTTAAGGCCATACCAAAAAATTTCCTTCTTAACCCTGTGGTAAGTTTTAAAAAATATTGAATGTGCTCCTAAGGGAGATATGTGAAATTCCCTAAGAATATTTTGTTTGTGTTGGGAATTATTATAGAGGTATAAGAGATATTTATACCATAACGAATCATTTTTCCAGCTAAATGTATCATATGTATTGGCATCTTGCCGCAACGTTTGAAACAGTGCCCACACTTCTTCTTCATTCTTACATTCATCTATTAATTCGTTTATCCAATCTGGTTGGATAATAGAAATGGCACAAAGAAATTCTTCCACCTCCTCATCCTTTCTTGAGAGTGCATCTACAAAAGTATTCTGCTTCCATTTTTTGTAGATGATTTCAAAGTCATAACCCAACATCTTTGTGACCCATTTTTGCTTCTCTTCTAAAGATAATCTTTGTTCTAAAATGTATTTAAGACTATCATGATCCGTTTTTACCTTGAGGTGTCTTCCCATTAGGTAAGGTCACCATTTATTAAGTGCATGTAGTATTGCCAACATTTCCTTCTCATAAATAGTTTTGTGTAAATATTTTCCTTTGATTGGACGAATTTCAAAAGCAATGGGTCTTTCTTATTACATTAAAACAACACCAATTCCATTTCCTAAGGCATCGCATTCCATAATAAATATTTTTGTGAAGCCTAGCGTAAATAAGACCAGTGCTTGGCAAATTGCCTCTTTAAGATGTTCAAAGGCCTTCGTTGCTTCTCGAGTCCAAGAAAATGCATCTTTCTTCAGTAATGTTGTTAGAGGTGCCACTATTCTCCCATAATTCTTAACCAACTTGTGATAATACCCTTTCAACTGGAGAAATCCTCGCATATGATTTATGGATGAGGGGATTTTCCATTTCTTAATGACTTTAATTTTGCTAGGGTCTACCTTAACACCTTCATGAGATACAATATGAACGAAATATTCCACCTCTTGTACTCCAATGAAACATTTGGAGGTTTTTTCATATAGTTGTTTGAGAACTCTATCAACATGTTGAACATCATCCTTCCAAGACTTGTTGTAGATTAGTATATCATCAAAAAATACTAACAAATTTTCTAAGAAAGGGTTTGAAAATGGAATTCATCAAAACTTGAAATGTATAAGGTGCATTGGTAAGGCCAAAAGGCATGACCAAAAAACCCTAATGACCCTCATGAGTTCTAAATGTTGTTTTCAGAATGTCTTTAGTCTTCATTCTGATTTGATGATATCCTGAATGAAGGTCTAACTTGGTGAAGTAAATTTCTTCCTGAAATTAATCCAATAATTCATTAATGATAGGAATGGGGAATTTATCTTTAATAGTGAGTTTGTTGAGCTCCCTATAATCTGGAAACATGAGCCATGATCCATCATTCTTGTGCACCAATACTACTAGAGGAGAGCAATAACTTTGACTAGGTTGAATTATACCAGCCTCTAGCATTTCTGCAACCAAATGTTCAATTTCACTCTTTTGGGAATAGGGATATATGTAAGGCCTGATTTTTGGAGGAACACTTTCTAGAATCAAACAAATAGCATGATGATGATCATGAATAGGTGGGTGGCCTTTGGGAGTCTCAAATAACCTAGAATGGTTGTCCAAGACTTTTTGGAGATATGGAGAAATAGATGATCCCAATGTGGGGACATCTAGCAAACATAATTGTGTAATTGTGCCTCATTGTTATTTCTTTAGAAGATCTTTCATGCCATTAGAGTTGATTATCTTTCTCGGTTTTCCTGTGATATCCCTTAATTCAACTTCCTTTCCATTCGAAACAAATTTCATGAGAAGTTCTTGAAAATTAAAAGTTATCGTACCTAAGTATTTTAGCCATTGGACTCTTAGTACAACATCAACACCACCATTGGAATGGAAAGAATTACACTATTCAACACATATTCTCCCATGGACAACTTGATATTATGGCACTTTCTAGAGCAATTTATGGTTCCTCCATTTGCATCCTTCACTTGACACTCTGGTGCTAGATATAGGAAGCAATTCAATTACTTGGCTATCTTACAATGAATAAAATTATGGGTACTTCCTAGATCAATCAACACTATTACCTTTTTCTTCTTCATATGTCCTTCTATCTTGATAGTTTGAGGAGTGGTAATTCCGACCAATGCATTACAATATATGGTTGGATTCATTTCTTATATCTCTAGGGTTTGTTCCTAGTGTGTATCCTATTCTTTTGATGTTTCTTGTTCATTTTATTCCTCCTCTTGACAATCTATGTATAATAATTTCTTCTTAGCACAATTATGACATTTAGTTTATTTACTATCACAATTGTAACAAAGTTGTTTTGCTCTTTTTTCTTCCAATTGTTGTGGTGCCAACATTCTAGGTTGTGGAAGGCTAGGGGAAACAATACTTCCCTCTTTATAGTTGTGAGTGGTAGGCTTCCTTGTTGTCATAATTTTTCTTTCCAACTTGAATTCCTTCTCCAATGAATCAGGTTCCTAAAGGCAAACCTCATGTTGGATGTTATCCTTTAAATTTCCTATGAAAACATCAATCCTATGCTCCTCTGGAATATCTTTTACCCTTATATTCAATTTTTGGAAGTCCTCAATGTGCTCCACCATTGAACCCTTTTGTTTGAGATTTATCAATTAGCTAAAAAAGGTGTTACTTTTTGTATCCTCATAATGTGCTACCATTTCTTCCATAAAAAATTCCCAAGTGACAATTTGTGTATGAGAGAAAAGCCATTGATACCATACAAACTAATTGGGTTCCAAATATAAAGTTGCAATGTGTACATTTTGTGTGCTTTGAACATTATGGAGAACGAAATATTGTTCCATCTGTAGTATCCATGTTATAGGATGCTTTCCATCAAACTTCCTCATATTGATCTTTGGAACATGGTGGGTCTTCAATCCAACATTAGAGTCTATAAAATCATTAATAACATTTCTTTTGTTCTCATCACAAGTTTCTTTTACTACCCTTTTTCCACTAGTAAGCATTTCTTGTAGCAACTTTGTCAAATCTATCTTCAAATCTTCCATGTTGCCTTTAAGTTTTGCTTCTATACCATCCATCTTAGCTTCCATGCCATCCATCTTAGCTTCCATTCCATTCTCAAACCATCCATATTAGCTTCCATGTCTTTATTTAAACCATCCATATTAGCTTCCATGCCTTTTTTAAACTATCCATCTTAGCTTCTGTTACTTTTTGTGAGAGTGAATTTTGTTTCACTTGGTCTCGTAATTTTGATATATCATGTTGCATTTGTTCCTCTTATTCATGAGTCATGCTAGAGATTTCACATTGCTTACTAGGTGTTTCCATTTTCTTTCTTTCAGGCACCAATTAACGATAATGATGCTTCATTATTCCCTTTGAATTCTTTCAAACTAATTTTTTAGACCAAACTTATGAAAATTTATAAAAAAAAAATACTCACCTTTTTTCATTTTGTAGGAGATCGATATTGAATCTGTTGTATCTCTGTACTTTCAAATCTCCAAGGTCTGAAATTACATCTTGTGGTATCCCTCTAAGCTATATTTCCAACCCCACAAATCTAATCAATATTGGATTCTCCAAGGAAGCGTTATGCCACATCTCCCATGATGACCTAATTATTGACTAGTTTAGTAGAATGAATTTATAAGAAGTTCCATGTGTCACCATTTTGACCTTAGGTCTTGAGTCCAATATACAAAAAACTACAAGCTGTCTTCTTTCTGTAACATTTTACTAAATTTTAATTTGATTCTCAGAGAGAAAGTTATGATGATTGTCCCCAGGTCACTTATTTGAGATATATTTCGGGAGCTTGCAAAAACAGTAACGTCCTTGGATCATATCTTCGAAAATATAGCGAGACAAGATCTAAAATTTAGACCCTCGATTTAGTGAGATTTCATCTCAAATGGGTTTTCAGTTTAACTTTTGAAACATCACAGAAAAAAATTATAGTGAAAATTCCAGGATGACCTATTTGGAGGAGCAAAACCCTAGAATCCAAAGCTCTGATACCAAATGTTATGCAACCAACTCACAAAATAGAGGAAGAGAGAGATAAACACCTTCAAAATCAACTGCTTCAAGGGGGAAACCTCCTTTACATTACACAAATGAACAATTCTTGGATGATACAAATGACAAGACCTTCTTTCTATATATACGAGTCTAAGGGATCATAAGATAATTAGGGCCGACATAATAATAATAATGTAAGGGCACAACAATAAAAATAGTGGGCTTCTATGGGGCACAATAATAACAATATGGGGACAAAATGAGCACAAAAATAACAATAAGGGGTACAATGACAATAATTATAAGGGAATACACTAGTATTATGGGGACGTAACAAAAATGCTTACAAGCAATATGGAAATAAACTAGCTCAGGCGATGGTAGCTTATCTCTTAGAAGAGACGTCATAGCTACATGCCTTTGAACTGTGTTACAATGAGGCTCAACGACATTTTTATTATTTAATAATAAAGGGAAACCATAAAAATCAAAACCCTAACCCCAAGAGATGGAACACCAAGAGTTTGTGGGCCCCGTGGGGGTTAGTTGAGAAGCCAACTTCTCGAGGTCATAACTTGGTCATATGATCTCCGTTTGGTGTCTACAATACCTCAATGGAAATATCTCTTTGAGTATCACAAGATTTACAACAAGATAAGCATGGGCCTAAAGCAAACCTCCAAAAATATCGTTTATGGGGTGAAAACAACTATGAAAGTTCAACATCCAAAAAATTGCTAAAAAGAGTAAATGTTGCTATAATCAAGGAAACTAATGAAATCGACTAGAGGTCTAGGTGGAGTAGCAGGGTAGACATCAATATCCACCTCTATCATTCCTCCTCCCTTAAGAAGCAATTTTTCCAATTGCATGCAAATCCTCCATGAGGCGAAGAAATTTTTGTTGAACTTGGTCCCTCATGAACCAGTTGTCGTGGTGAAGGAGTTGGCGTACTTTGACAACTCGATACAGTTGGATCCTCTACTTGCAAGTGTTATTTATTTTTGTGTCCATGCTCCTATGAGTTGTGGCATGTTAAATGCAACTCGGGTTGAGATGTGTTGCTGTCAGATGCTTAGCAATGTCACATGTGTCCAACAAAGGGGGAAGGTATGGTCGTTTCTATTCTACATTGAATACTGAGTGAAGGATAAGGAACAGTGGAATGTTGAGCTCGAAAGCATTGTCCCATATATCCTTAGTGATGGCGTAAGCCCCGTATTGGAGCAGGAAAATCTTGTGGTGGGGCCCAATGAGGCGCTCCTTCTGCAAATGTAACCAAACTTTGTCTCCCACCTAGAACTTGTGTGGTACCCAATGTTCATCATGACGTTGTTTATGCTTTGCATTTTCTCTGTCCAATATGTCATGGACCTGCTGGTGGATGTGTTGAATGCACTCAATGAGGTTGTTATGCTTGTCAGATTTGGACTAGACATGAGCCAAATCTGCTTGAGTAGCTACAAATCGTATGGAAACATCAATGGGACATAGTGGCCAGAATCCCAATCCCACCTGAAAGGGGTTGTGGCTAGTTGACTCGTGGAGAGCTTTGTTGTAACTTTATTGGACATAGGGAAGGATTTCATCCCATGTGCATGGGTGCTTCGAGTTGTACATGTGTAGGATGTACACCATCATTCTTTTTATCACCACTATTTGGACATCAGTTTGGGGGTGGAAGGTCCTAGACTTCTTGAGCTTGGTATCTAACAACGACCAGAGGCTTGACCAAAATGCATCTAGGAACTGATTGTCCCGATTTGAGATAATGGACTCTACGATCCAAAAGTGTACTCATACTCATTCATAGAAGAGTTTGGTAGTGGCGTTTGTTGTGATACAGCCACCAAAATGGCCATCTTAGAGAATTTGTTGATGACCACGAAAACACAGTCATTTCCATGATTGGTATAAGGAATACCCAACATGTAATCCATGGAGATGGATTCCTAGGGCCAGCTAAGAGTATGAAAGTGAGAATATATGACTTGCTTCTTGATTGTAGGTTTGGAAATGGTGCAGTAAGTGTAGGATCTGATGTACATTCCAACATCCTGTCAAAGGTTTGGCTAATAAAAATACTTTTGTAGCACTGCCATTGTCTTCTTTACCCAAAAATGTCCAGTAGCCCAACTCTAGTGTGCCTCCCAAATCATCTTGGCACACTCACTTGAATGAACATAAAAATTTCCCAAGTGGAATAACAATGTATCCTGGAGGTGAAAGTCTAGAACTTGCTTACCTTCCAGGAGCATTTGGTATGTGGTGCCAAATTCTGGATCACTCTTGTAAAGATGTGGTCATTCCAAAGTCTCGTGTCCACAGGAGTCGAGCACAGTGGTTAGCGCTATGACAAGCGGTTGGGTGAGGCAATTTTCAACATTATTGGTGTTTCCCTTCTTATACTTGATGTTCAAATGGAATTCTTGCAGGTATGTGGACCATTTCTAATGGAGATTGTTCTACAAATTTCCTTGTGTCTGTATCAAATGCAGGGGTTAGTGGTCTATGAACATTTTCTTCCCCAAAATGTAATGCTTCCATTGTTGAAAAGACAACACAATGGAATACATCTCTTTGTCATAGGTGGCATACTTTTGGATTGTGTCTAAAAGTGTCTCACTGTGATATGCCATTGGATGCCCTTGCTAAGTAAGAACTTCCCCAGTAGCATTGTCAGAGGCATTTGTCTCAATCTCAAATGGTTGTTGTAGGCCTAGTAATGTGAGCACTGGTGGAGAGTAGAGGTGATGATTCAACTCAGTAAATGCCCTCTGTTGGGATTGAGACCATAATAAATTTTCAGTTTCTCTACCCTTGGTGACTTGACTGAAAGGCCAAGTGATATGAGAGAAACCCAACACAAACTTGTGATAGAAATTGGAAAGACCCAAAAAGCTATGTAGCTCCATTAGAGTGGTTAGGACTGGCTGATATCGAATAACCTGTATCTTGGTTGGGTCGTGTTGGGAGCGAGATCCCCCAAGGGCAGTTTTGGGGCTAAAAGCCTGTGCTTAAGTCAAATTTTTGTAATATTATTGTAAAGACTCTACATTTTGTGGTCGTAGAGTGCGAAGGTGTTATGTGTCGCAAAGGGTAGTCTGCCCTTAGTTTTGTAAAGTAAAGTCTGTTGTAAGAGATCTACCCATGGTCCGTGGACCACGAGATTGTATAAAAAGAGCTAAGCTCTAAGTAGTTAGAGGCATCGAAAGAGAAAGAGAGACATAGCTTTAGAGCAAGAAGTCTAAGTCTTAGGTTGTAGTGTAGGTAGAGGCTCTGCAACTGAGTGTGCAGAGGCCTAGGGCAGAAGTTAGCAGCTGAGTGTGTGGACCCTTGCAGCTATGTGCGTAGGGTGAACAAAGTCTGTAACACTTGGAAGATATTAATAAAAGGAGTTATTATGCAATTTCTATGTATTTGTTCTATTGATGGGTTTGGATATTTTTTGTATGAATTTCATTTATTATTCTTCAATGATGCATGAATGAATATAGTTATATTGAATAACTAAATGAAATTACAATATCTGATTACATGGTGATAACTTTAAGTATTCAGGAAAATAAGAAAATCAATTAGGGTAATTGAGGAATCTACACGGTGGGCTGCCATACAATGCAGAAGTACCTGAACCCCAAGTTAGGGCTGCATGAATGTTGACCATATACTTTTGTGAAGGTATTGAAATCTGGAATAAAGGGTTTGTCTTACAATCCCTAGAGTGAGATCACATGTGTGAAGGCAGGGATATAAGAGATCAAACAACATCACAACCATCTCAGGGTGCAAAAACTTGGTTCTAGGATCCCCCCATATTGCTTCGAGTGAGACTTCGGTCCACACTCCACAGGCTGATGCAAAAAGGGCTAGTAGTGTAGGGATTTGTTTAGCTAATTAAAGCTAAGCCTAGGTCAGGCCTCCTCAAGCCAACAAATGGTTCCATTTCCAGGACCAGAATTTGCATAAGAGATGTGTGATGTCGTATCACTGGAATCCAACTAAGAAGGAGATTGGAGACTGGTTGGATAGAAAGATCCATGAATTCATGGCATAGGAGAACATAAACCTGTGACTGACAAAGGAATAGTAGTTGGAACGATACCTGTATACAGAGATCCACAAGATCTTTTTTTTCTCTTTCCTTATTGAGCTATATTAGTGGATAGCGAAGCTAGCAAATCTAAGGAAGGTGGAAACTTGATGGTCCTATTGTGTGGACCCCAGAGCTAGTACGAAGGTTGGACGACTCAGAGGATAGGATCGCTCGTGCTATCGATCATTGGTTTGATCGCGTCGTAGGAGGATTTATGACTGAATTTAGGGTTGACACCTCAGTTAGCTATAGCGAGGCAGAGCAATGCTTTTTCAAAGGACCGCAAGGTAAGTACGTAAAATCTTTGAATACTTGGATTAAAATGTTGTTGTGCAAAAAAATAGGTTATGTAGCTACCTTGATGTTCAAGACTACGTGAAGAGGAAAAACTTACAGGAATGAAGGAAAAAAGGGTCCGAAGTATATCCCGTTGATTTCACCTCTGGGAAGTGACGAAGAAGGGATAGTGAAGGTTTCTCCATGAAGTGCTATTCAGTTAATAAGACAAGGATTCCTGTGAATGCCACCTCTAAACACACCATCTCCAACTTCACCACCATCGTGTCCAACTTCATCCGTACCACATCCACCTCCATCGCGATTGAGTATGGCAAATACAGTGATGTTTCCTTTGTTCAAAGGCTTGGGAAATGAGGACTTGGACCAATTCTGGTTCATTGTGAGGGCTGTATGGGAAGCTCAAGGTGTTACAGATGATCATATAAAGAAGGTGACACTGGTTAATGCTCTCTAAGATCGCGCGCTAACCTGGTATATTAATTACTCTAATGATAACCTGAATGTTGGAGTAGCAGACATCCAGGAAGCACTAAATAGGGAATTTAGTAGGCCTAAATCTGAGGCATAGTCGATTGTGAGATGCAAGGATATCATGATGCAACCAGGTGAGACACCTTGGGAACTAGATCAGAGGCTAAAATGTATAATCCATGAAGCCAACGTGAATTTGACAAATGGACAACATCGCGAGTGGTTTGTGGCTTCACTACTACCACACTTAAGGAGTGAGCTATCGTAGCAGAAGATAACAACTCAGGCAGAGGCCTTGGAGATTGCCATGAGACTACATGAGACTTTGATGCAAGATCCTAATCTAGGAGTTAAGCAGCAGATCCATGCGTAGCTAAAGAATCTGTGCCTTGAGATGCAAAGTCTGAAACAGGACAGGGCGGTTCGATCAGAGGTACGCGAGGAGGTATGGTTCTTGAAATGCAATAGTCAGGGTCATGACAAATACCATTGCTCAGTCTTTGCAAATTACATTGCAGGAGGAGGATGGATGCCTTTAAGGCCAAAAGCTCAAGTAGGACCTAGGGCGGGGCCTGCATTATGGTGCGCTATCTATCAGGTAGCTGGAAAACATGCCACAGATAACTGTCACTTACTGTAGAAGTATGTACAAGCATCACAACAACTGTTCTGCACCTTTTGTAGGTCGGTAGGAGATGATCAGCATACTTACAAGAGCTATGAATTGATGATGGAAAAAACTCCCACCTATAGGCTTTAGGCCAAAACGTGGCCCCTTGACCAAAATGTAGGATTTTATGGGCGCAGATAAGGCTGAGGCGGAGGAGGACCTGGTAGAGGTTGAGTATAGTTGATTTGTTACAATTGTGGAGGACCAGGACACCATGCCTGTGATTGCACTAATCCAACGCATCTGTCATGCAAGTATTTCATGTTATTTGATCATGAAACAGAAGATTGTTCTATGCTGATAGCCAAGATACATGACAAAGGGGTGCTACCACCTTCGCCAACTCAAAACCTACAGATGATGAGGTTTGAGTCATGCGAGGAAGATCCAAATGTAAATATAGTGCTCAAGAGTGGAATCGTGATAGGAGATGATAAGGGGAAATAACCAAAAGATAGTACATGGGTTTGAAAAGCCCTGGAAAAAGAAGCTAAGAAGAGCTTCGTTGAGGCCTCCACCTTAGGAAGCAAGGATATGCTTGAACCGGAGATGGGGCCCTCTATGCTCACAACTTTCCTGGAAACTTGTATAAAGTTATTGCGCAATAGTAAGGTTGTGAAATGGTTACAAGAACTCATCAATAGATGTGCTGGAAATGCACCAAGTGAGCCATGCTTAGTACAAAAGATTGGCAACGATAAAACAAGGACAGGATGGGAGATGAGACTGACCGCATAGATAGGAGAGTATGAAATGGATCAGGACATTTTGGACCTAGGGTCAGATGTGAATGTCCTACCAAAGCAGACTTAGGAGTGAATGGGGAGACCTGCACTGCAATGGTCTTTGATTCAGCTAAGGATGGCAAATTGGCAAAAAATCATCCCCATGGGGCGGCTGCAGGGGGTGACCGTGCATATTGAGGGAGCGAGTGTGCTAGCTAATTTTGAAGTAATAGAGATAGTGGATGACAACAATCCCTACCCTACGCTCCTGGGAATTGACCGGGCTACTAAAATGAATGGGGTAATCAATCTAAAGATGTGAAAGATGATCTTTGAGAAGAAATCATTATGCATAATAGTACCCCTTGATCATGCTGAAGGATCGCACTATAATGAACCTTTTCGTAATTATGAGAGTGATGACGACCTGGAATGTATCTATAAGATAACAACACAAAACCAAGATTGGGTGAATCCCACCGTGGATGGATGGATTACATGGGATCAAGAGATTTCCTTCACTTCAGACTTCGACGAAGAAATAAAACAGTGGCAGAATCAGTTACATGAAGTAAGTACGTTGAATTGCAACATGATGACCTAGTTACTGTGCTGTGTGTCGTTAGAGGTAAGAAATCTGCCTATTTATGATGGTTTGAATGAGGTAGATATCTTTATGGATACATTTGAAAGGGAGGTACCAAAAAAGCAGTGCTTCTAGGCCTTGGACTGGGCACTGTGCACTACGGCTGCAAGATGGTGGGGTACGCACAAGGGAAGCTTTGATGATTGGCACGAATGTAGGAGGATTATGAGAACACGATTTGGGAAGCCTAAGATGTGACTGACAGACAAGTAATATGGGCAGAATGATCCGCATGTGCATCTGGCCAATTGGATGCAGGCTTATGGAGAAAAGCCCAAACTTGAGTGGGTGCACTTGTTCTGTCATACCTTGGATGTTATCCCAATAAATTGGTATATAGAAACAAAGCTCCACCATGGGATAGGTGAATGGGATATCATGCATGAAGGGTTCATGATGACATTTAGTTTTGAGGATAGGTTGGAAAATATTGATGAAGTTCTACAACAGGAGAAAGTAGCTATCTTTAGGATACTGCAGGATCCATTAGACCTGATTAAGCCTGAATGGTATACTCAGCTTAGTTGCACGATTAAATGTTATAATGTAACTTCTGAAGTAGAGGATGAGGATCCATGGAAGATCAACATTCTAGAAACATAAGGCCACTGCAAAGTTCAAGGATCGTAGATTGAGAACCCTGATATAATTGCACAGGTGAAAACGAAACAAGTGAACAATGGTACACTGGCAAAACCCAAATTGGTGATGATTGTAAACTACTAGGATGATGTGACGGTGGATAAGGTCGTTGAATTGCTTCACGAATACTAGGACTTATTTCCTACCAAGTTTATGGATTTGAAAGGAATAATCGAGGACCTAGGAATGATGAAGGTCATGTTAAAGCCCGATGCGAAGCCAAGTAAGTAAAGGCCTTATTGTCTCAATCCAAAATACAAGGAGAAGGTCTGCTTAGAGCTAGACAATATGCTAGCAGCAGGCATCATTGAGCCTATGGAAGAATCTGATTGGGTAAGCCCAATGGTGGTGTAAGAGAAGAAGTGGAAGGATGAGATAAGGATATGTGTGGATCTTAGAAAACTAAATGACACTTGTGTGCATGATCCTTTCTCAACTCTATTCATGGATGACGTGTTGGACAATGCAGGTGGCTAGGAAGCATATTCCTTCACTGATTGGTTCTCTAGGTACCAACAAATCAAAATAGCGCTGGAGGATAGGAGCAAGACAACCTTTGCGATTG
Organism: Pinus taeda; assembly: GCA_000404065.3. Classification (NCBI taxonomy): domain Eukaryota; kingdom Viridiplantae; phylum Streptophyta; class Pinopsida; order Pinales; family Pinaceae; genus Pinus; species Pinus taeda. Next base: position 103,864 of record APFE030856922.1, read on the forward strand.
ACTGTGGGTGTTCCCAATACACTGTAATGCTGTTTGGGTTGAAGAATGCACCTACAATTTTTTCGCACATGGTTGTTCAACATTCAGGGAATTTATTCATAAGTTCCTAGAGGTGTATTTTGATGACTAGACTATATTTGGACTGGTTAAGTGCCATGTAGCAAGCTTGCCCCTGATGCTAGATACCTGTTGAAGATACCAAATCATGCTCAATCTCAAGAAATGTCTATTTTGCATTCATTTTGTGAAGCTATTGGGGCATGTGGTTTACAGATAAGGACTGATGGTAGACCTCATGAAGATCGAGATGATACTGAGCTTGGAAGCACTGAGGAGTGTGAAATAGATTCCAGCTACTCTGGGACATATGAGATATTACAAAAAGTTTATCAAAAGCTATTCCCAGATCACTGTGACTATGGAAAAATCATTGAAGAAGGATGTCACATTCTGCTGGAACAATGATTGTAAGAAAAGCTTGGATATATTGAAAGAAAAGATGGTTACCATGATGATTTTAGTCTTATCAGACTAGAAGAAAGGGTTTCATGTACATGTCAATGTGTCATGTATAACGCTGGGGGAAATACTAACACAAGCTGGTAGGGAAGGCTTGAACCATCCTATCATGTTCACTAACCACAAACTATCCAAAGTAGAGAAGAACTATTCTACCATTGAATGCGAGGGTCTAGCTTTGGTGTATGCACTCTAGAAGTACTGGCACTACTTGCTAGGAGGCCATTTTAAGATGTATACGGATCACTCCACGCTGGAGTACCTGGTCAATAAGCCTGTGTTGGGGGGGCAAATCTGTAGATGGCTTTTATTATTCTAAGAGTACAATTTTGAAGTTGTTGTGAAGCTTGGACGATTGAATGTGGGACTAGACCATCTGGCACACATCGAAGCAGGGGAGGAACCTACTAACTTTGAAGAACGATTGCCTAACACGCAGATATTTGTAGTGTGTGTCATGGATGGTCATTTTGAGGATATAATGCGCTTCCTAACAACAAGAACTAGACCAAAAGGATACTCTGCCCATTAAAAGAAGGAATTAGTGGTGCACGCGGTAGATATCTCTGTCATTGCTGGGCATCTATACAAGATGGGGACTGATGAGATATTGCGATGGTATGTACCTGAGTTCGAACGAAGCAACATCATCGTAGACGCTCATGGGGGCACTGCGAGAGGACATTATGTAGGGAGTTAAACCACGCAGAAGATTCTATGTGCAGGGTTGTTGTGAGCAACCCTTCATCATGATCAAAAGCATATTGCAAGGCATATGATGTATGTCAAAGAACGAGCAGGCCAGCACAGAGGGATGAAATGCTTTTGGATCCACAAATGGCATTGCAACCCTTTGATAAGTGGGAAATAGACTTTGTGGGACCCATTCAGCAACAAGGGAAGACATGAGTAAGGTACATTATCACTGCGACGGAGTATTTGACTCGTTGGGTAGAAGCGCAGCTGGTGAAGGATTGTATGGGCATGATGACTGTGAAGTTCCTATTTGAGCATGTACTGATGTGATTTGGATGTCCAAGGATCTTGATGAGTGATCGTGGTACACACTTCCTGAATGAGAAGATAGGCGCACCCACAGAGGAATTTCAGGTATATCACGGGACAGTGGAGGTGTCAAGAAAGTGCTTGAAAATGCGTTGATCAAGGTTTCTAATGCTAAACAAAGTGATTGGGACCTACACATACCTGTAGTATTGTGGGCTTATCGAATGACATGCAAGAAGTTGACGGGACAAACCCCTTGTAGGCTTGTTTATGGTGTGGTAGCCGTAATGCCTATGGAATACATCGTGCCTAGTCTGCATATAGCAATGTTCATAGGTATGGTGGACCATGGTGCCCTGGAAGAGACACTCCACAGCTGGATGAGCTCAAAGAAGAAATATTTTTGGCTGGATTTGACCAGTAGGTTCAAAAGCAGTGTGAAAAGGCATGGCATGAGCGACACATCAAGCTGTGCACATTTAAGGTAAATGATTTGGTTTTGTTGTATGATAGTAAGTTTGATAAATTTCTAGGAAAATTTTGGATGCACTAGTTAGGGCCTTATGTTATTAAGGAGAATATCAATGGAGGAGGGGTACAGCTGGTCAAGTTAAATGGAGAACCCTTCCTAGGAAAGGTGAATGGCAGCCACTTGAAGCCATACACCGACGGTCCAACCATGTGACTAAATGAAAGTAGCATAGTCTTAGCATTCTAGGCAACTGAAAGGAGGCATGGAACTATAAACTACACTACATGAGTTGGGGAGCTGTGCGATTGGAAGATGGTGCGAAGCAAGGACATGTCACTGGATGCGGGACAATGTGAAGGGAGCTACACTACCTAGGGAGAAATCATGCAGGTCAGCTGGAAAGTGACCGTTAAAGACACTATTCATGAAAAGATGGCAGAAGTGAGGCCAAATGGAGTAGGTGGCTAACATTTAAGACGAAATTTATGGCTTAGATCCTTGAAAATATATCGCCAATCCAACATTAATGAACCGATCTCGGAGGGAACAGTCAGATTTGAATTCAAATTGCCTTATAAATTACAAGTGGCTACCTAGTGAAAAACACTTGGCATTTTGAGAATTGAGTTGTTGGGCTCTCAGGTGCACATGAACTGTGAATTTTTTCAAGAGCTGATAGCATGTCTAGCATTTGAACAATTGTCAAAAGAGATACAAGCACCAGTGAAAAGTGTCATGTCAACCCGTGCAGAAGCTATGAACATTGAAGGAGTGGTTGCCAAGTAAAATGTGTAGGAAATTGATATGGGGACTGAAGTAGCTGCCCTAGAAGTGGCCAAAATATTTGTGGAGGTCCCTAAATCCTCGAGAACACTGAGATCAAAGCCAAACCCAACCAAGGAGACCATGAAAGACAAGAAGGGCAAGCAGGCTGCCATCCTGGTGCACGTGTCGTCGAGACGAAACCCACCAAAGCCCACTGCCCAGGAGAAAGGCAAGGCTATAAACCTAGAGGCAGAATAGGAGGATATCGAAGACATCCCCATGCATAATGAGGATGTGGGAGTGGAAATAGAGGAGGTTGAAGCACGGGGTTCAGACCCTGTTACACGGTTGTCGGACTATGTCCCTCTACTTAAGCCTAAGTCCAAGGTATCAAAGGACATTGATGGATGTAAGACTCCCATGAAAACCCCATTGCTACCAGAAGAGATCACTTTTAATGATCCACGTTTGGCATGGATGCTGATTTTGAAGCTCAAAGACTAGGACTTGGTGGACTAGGAGAAGTTCCCACACCTAGCGACCAAATAGTTGATGTGCGCATCATAGACACAAATACGGGGATGACTGCACTGGAGCCGTAAGAGTGGCTCAAAGGAGTAGAGAAGGCAGGATTACTCAACCTGCTATGGGTGCCGCACTATAACTGCACCCCCATGATAGTTTTAGTCATCATGCAGCTGTTGTGCTTGGTGCATGATGGGTGTTTGTGGTTGGAGGAGCTGATACCCATGACCAATATGTTGTTTCAACGCATAACACACCTACTATATACAGGTGAGAATCTAGCTATGATCTCTTGCGGCAAGGGTGGTAAGCAGGTGCTCGTAGAATCAATGAAAGAGAAGCTCAAATTGGTGAAGAAGTCATGCGGGTACGTTATATCCAGGATTTGTGGTGCCACTATGAAGGTGGAAATGTAGATACTTATAGGGAAGGTGATGCGGAAGTGCTGCGCTGATGAGGTGTTGGCGCTTTTTGTCATGCTCACACAACAATGCGCGGAAGGAGTCCAGTTTAATTGGTCAGATTACCTTCGTGGAGAGTTCCTAGCAAATTGTCGCAAAGTGCAAGAGAAACGAAAGATGTTCCACTACGCATGGCTCTTGCTATATATTGTGCTCATAGTGTGGGAGATACTAGAAGAGAGTTGATTCCCCTCAGTCGTGTTGAGCCTTCCTGAAGCAATGAAGTATGCTTTGCTATGCGTGATCAAGAACATGGAGTGCATTTGGGATAGCAAGATCTTTTGGACCTTGATGGAAATGAATATTAGGATGGTTATCAATCGTAAGACACACTTTTTTCCCATGATATATGATAACCTGTAGAGCTATGCCGAATTCAAAGCTAATTTCCATCTAATATCAATTAGGGCGCGGAAGGACCCTGCGTAGAAGTGGTATGATTTTCCGTACCTAGCCACAGATGATGCCATCGATGCAATGTTGGATAAATGTCTGTTGGAGTGGCACACCACCACAGACTTGGCTGTGGGTGGAAGCAGGTCTGCTACATAAAAGAAGAAGGACGAGCCAAACTGAAGATGGCATAGTTGGACAAAAAGAGGAAGAAGGAGGCCGCTGAGAAGGCCAATGGAGAGCAGATAGGAAAGGAGGTAGGAAAATAGATAAGTGGCACAAAGCAGGGTTCTGACAAAGGTAGACAATTACCTTCACCTGAAACCAAAGAAGAGGACATAGAGCAGCATGGCGTGGACCCTCAGGAGACATCTAACTGCATTAAGCACTCGAGAAAGCTGGAAAAGCGTGGGTCAAAAAAGAAATCCAAGGCGACCAAGACCTCGCTAGATGCTATCACACTAATGGAGGGAGATTTATATGACATTGGTGACACAGTAAGACATGTCACCGTGGAGGCCCTACAACAATTCGAAAAACAACAATAGAACATCCTAGGGGCCATCTAGACTGGACTACAGGAGTTGCAGACCTGCGTGTTGCAAGTTGGTACAATATCTACCACCCTGGCTTTTGGCACATCAGAGGCTCCCACTCTGACGCACACGAAGGCTTCCATTGCAATAGTGCTTCTGGATGGAGCACTGACAATAGAAAATGAGGCTGACAGGCCCACTGTCAGTGCCTTGAAGGGAGTGGGATTGAAACTAGCAGCTCTCCCATACGAAGCACTCCACCTCTTGTAGGATGGAGTAATCACAGAGCTGAGGGCCGAGGAGCACCGTGCCCTCTAAGTGATCAGTGAATAGAAAATAAATGATGAGCATATGGCCTTATAGAGGAATGCTACCATCGTCACCCAGGCCGAGGTGACCAGCCAGAGTAAGAAGATCATACAAGTCATAGAGGAGGCCTATGGAATGGTCCCATAATTGGCCATTCTAGAGGAGGAGCCAGTCGAGGTGCGCATTCGTAAATTGGCCACAGGGGTGCGTGACATGCAGACAAAGATGGCATGGGTTTAGTTGGAGCTGAACCTATAGATTACAGAGCTCCAGTTGAGGGCTCAGCGTTCAACACCACCAGAGGTAAAGGAACAACGGGAGACTGTTGTAACAGAAGTAGTCACAGTAGTGGAGAGTGTAGTAGCACACTGCACACAGTTGTTCAAACAATCATTTGATGTCCTGACCGGCATGCAGGAGGACCCAAAAATCCAAAGGCTAGAAACTGAAGTGCGCGAGCTCCATTAGTGCTATGACGAAGTTAAGTGCATAACACGAATCGTCGCGTTAACACAGACGTTAGCCAAGCTGCAAGAAGCCAAGCAGTTGAAGGAACAGGTGGATGCAATGTTGCACAAGGAAGCAGTGACGAAGGTATGACTAAAGCCCTGGACAAAGGAAGCTTATGTAGTCACAGGAAACATTGAAGGTGAGATTGAAACTTTGCAAGTGATGCAACAACAGCTTCAAGCTGACAGCGTAGGGATAGTAACCGAGAAGATAGTTGAAGATGCGAAGCATGCAGCAACTCAATGCACAATTGAGGTTGCGGTCATCAGGGTCGAGATGGATGGGCTTCATGCAAAGATATCGCTCCTACTGTGTGACTCAAGGGTGAGTCACAATGTTTGTGTTGGGGGCCTATTGGGAGTGGGATCCACCAAGGGAAGTTTTGGGGCTAAAAGCCCAAGTTTAAGTCACATTTTTGTAATATTATTGTAAAGACTCTGCATTTTGTGGTTGCAGAGTGCAAAGGTGTTATGTGTCACAAATGGTAGTCCACCCTTAGTTTTGTAAAGTAAAGTTGGCTGTAAGAGATCTATCCATGGTCTGCGAACCATGGGATTGTATAAAAAGGGCTAAGATCTAAGTAGTTAGAGGCATTGAAAGAGAAAGAGAGTCATAAATTTAGAGCAAGAAGTCTAATTCTTAGGTGGTAGCGTAGGTAGAGGCTCTGCAGCTGAGTGCGTAGAGGCCTAGGGTAGAAGTCTGTAGCTGAGTGCACGGACCCTTGTAACTATGTGTGCAAGGTGAACAGAGTCTATAACACTTGGAAGATATTAATAAAAGGATTTATTCTACAATTTCTTTGTATTTGTTCTATTGATGGGTTTGGATATTTTATGTATGAATTTCCTTTATTATGGTCCTATGATGCGCAAATGAATATAGTTATATTGAATAACTAAACGTAATTATGAATATCTGATTAAGCGGTGATAACTTTAAGTATTCCGAAAAATAAGCAAATCACTTAGGGTAATTGAGGAATCTGCACGATGCATTGCAATACAGTGAGAAAGTACCTAAACCCTAGGTTAGGGATGCATGAAAGTCGATCGTATACTTTCGCAAGGGTATTGAAAGCTGGAATAAAGGGTTTGTCTTACAAGCCCTAGAGCGAGATCACTTACGCGAAGGCAGGGATAGAAGAGATCAAATGAAATCACAACCATCTCAAGGTGTGGAAACTTTGTTCCAGCATCCCCCCATACTACTTCGGTTGAGACTTCAGCCCGCACTCTGCTGGTTGATGCCGAAAGGACCAGTAGTGTGCAAGCCCCCTCAAGCCAATAGGTCCACATGCACACCCCTCTCATCAATGATGTACCCAAGATACTGAACCTCGGTCATTCCAAAAGTACATTTCTCCAAATTGACACATAACTTGTCTTGTTGCAAGTTTTGGAGGACCTGCCGAATATGGTGAAGGTGTCCTTCCCAACTCTTGCTAAAGTTCAGGATGTCGTCCAAATACACTACCAAAAATGAGTTGGTGAAGGGCCTCAATATGTCATCCTTCAACCTCATGAAGTTTTTAGGGGCATTTGTCAACTTGAAAGGAATGACCAGCCATTTGAAAAGGTTGTCCTAGGATTCAAAGGCAGTCTTCCACACATCGGAGGGTTCGATTGTCACCTGGTGATAGATGGCCTTCAAATCAATCCTATTGAAATATTTCCCCTTTTTGAGTTGTTCTAGAAGGCCATCAATCTGTGGGATTAGATACCTATTTGAGACAGTGATCTTATTCAGTGCTCGATAGTCAATATAGAGTATCTAGGTGACAACATTATTTTGTACCAACATGATCAAGCTACCACAGGGTGATGAACTTGGTGTGATGTTCCCTTTCTACAACAACTCCTAATTATTCCTCTTAATTTCATTGTTCTCCAAAATTGAGTCCTTGTATATCAGTCTATTGGGTAGTAGCGTGCTCGAGCTCAAATCAATGGAGTGCTTGACCTAAAAGTGCAAGGGTACTGATGTGGGTGAGGTGAATGTGTCCCTGTACTCCTCCAAGACCTTGTCCATTTGCTGTTGTCACGTGAAGGAGCCTTGTATGGAGGTTGTGGAGGTGGTCATAATATTCTTCTTCCCTTGAGGGTGAATCATGAGGAAGACAAATTTCCTAGTCTAGAAAATGATTTTACTGCATTGCTTCATAGAGATCAAAAAGATGGCGATAGGCAGTGATACCTCCGGTATCCTACATAACTTATTCCCCAAAGAAATAATAATAATACGAGGTCTAGACTCATACATAACATGACAGGTTGGCCTAATTAGTAATAATACATCAAAAACTTCAAGAGGAGCAACATCACACAATACTTCATCTGTGAAGGGCTTGATGTTTCAGGGAAGGTGACACTACTAGTTGACACAAAGATCTCGCCTTGGTGAAGCCACCCAATGATGTACAACTTTAGGTGTGGTGTGGTTGGTAGGCCCAATCACTTCATGACCTTTCATGATATGAGGTTCTTTTGGCTTCCGTTATTGATATTGAACTGTAGCAGAGAACCCTTCACCCACATCTGTGAATGGAAGAGATGGTCCTCCTCCTCTGGATCTTCGGGGTCAATCTTCTATATCTTAGTGGTGGCAATAATGGCACTAGGCTCCGCATTAATAATATACTTCTATTTTTCATTGCCCTTGTCAGATTCTGACTTAGAGTAGGAATATGCATCTGATTCGAAAGACTTTAGCTCGACCACTAGTGACTGTTTGGCTCGACACTCACTTGTGTTGTGAGTGGGACTCTTATGGAAATCACACCATTTCCCTATGTCCTCCATTGTCTTCGTGGTGTTGTTATTTTCTTGTAGCTTTGATAGGTTTTCCTCAGTCGCCCTACCCTAGCTTTGTCCTTTGTTCTACGGTTTTGGGATGCCTTTCCCTTGCTTCAAATTCATAGATCCAAATTATCACTTCTTCTGTTTAAAATTTTTCTTGATTTTAATAGCATATTGATAGGTGGCTCCAAGCAGGGAGATGTCCATGAAATCCATCTCATCTTGGATGTACTTGTGTTGACATTTTTAATACTTGAGTACCAAATACTTCTCAGAATCTTTGATACCAAACTTCGTGCGAAGGGTATGAAAACTATTTGTGAACTCTTCCACCTGTTGGTCCCTTCCTTGTCATTGCGTGGTCCAATTTATGTATTCATCTTCATAGCTCCTGATAGGGTAATATTGTTCCTTGATGCGATCTCATAAAGAATTCCAAGTGGGTGTGGTAGAAAATAGTGAGGGTTCCCTCTTGTCCTTTTGTTCACAGTAGGTTTCACATTATTCCTTAACATGGGGGGAGAATTTGAGGAGTGCAAAAGTAATATTTTCCTGATTGGAAAAATCATGAATTGAAAAATATCCTCCTAACAAATTTAACCATCTATCTAGCCTTCAAAAATGGGAATATCAAAGTTGACTTGTACCTTAAAGGGCATGACACCTCAAAACTGGGTTCTGGATGAAGATGTGTCGCCTATGGGTAGGCGCTAAAGGAACTGGGAAAAGTTGTCTGTCATCACATTCCTTTGTCACTTAAGGGTGCTGGGAGAAATATTGAGAGGGGGAGGGGGCTGAATCAGTGTTTTCAAAAAAATAACCTTTTCAATTTCTTATCTTGATTTCTATAGGCGAATTTACTTAAGGCAACCTGCATGTGTACATGACTATTATTAAGACAACTAGAATATATCCAATAAACTTAATTTTTATTTAATTCTCTTATGTTTATCTTAAGCCAGTGCATCAGTACTTCATTCAACATTATATAAAAAGTAACCATATGTAGTAAGAAAAAAATAAACCACCACACATAATCAACACGCATGAACACTAAGATTTAAGGTGGAAAACCAATGTGGGAAAAAAACACCACTGTTTTCATCTCTGTCTTCTTTTAATATAAAGAAAAACTTCTTACAATATTTTACTGGCGCAAACTCATACCAACATGCAGGAACCCACCAGCAGAAAGCTATAACCTTTTCTCATTCTCCAGCACCCACTGGAAGGGAGCATCAACCTCCTGAGCTCATTTATCGGCACCCACCAGAAGGGAGCTCTAACCCCCTGATCTGATTTATCATCTACCACTGGAAGGAAGCTTCAACTCCCTAATTGAAGGCTCCAACCCTGAACACCTCTGGGGACCACGTTTCATAAATTTTCATACTGGATCCACCTACTACAACACATCACAACTTGTAGGCCACGTTTCATCATATTTTCAGACTAGACCCACTACCAATATTTAAGCCCCAAACCAATCATCAAAAGTGAAACTTATCATTGTAACTCAACCATTGAACCAACAATACCTAAACCAATAGAACCAACCAATCACTAAAACCCAGTCAATGAATCAACCAAATTAACTGAAACTCAACCAATCAACTAAAACCCAAACTTAAACAACCAGAAGAGTAAGATCACTGTAACCATAATACCAATTGACATATGCACATCACAGAAACCAGATTCTGTTACTACAAATCTAGATCAATCATATATCAAAATATATATGCTACTTTACAGTAGAAAACCCGCGTGTGTACACGCTTTCCTTGAAGCATACTTGTGTACAGATCTTACATCACTGATTTTAGAAAACTAAACCACTTTCATTGTGAAATAAATATTGAATCATACTTTACTGCATCACTGTGAAACAACCACACAACCTTCACTAAACTTCAATCACAAACAACACGCATCATCATCATTATTCAATCAATCAATCCTTAATCAAAACATCATTGTTTAAGCCAAGATCATCAAGAAGAATTCATTGATAGACAACATTAATATGGATACATATTGCAGTAAACATAGATACAAAACTAGACAAAAATATGGTGGTGGAAAAGGATGAAGCCTCATGGCTTCCTCAGGTATTCTCTCTCATTCTCTTAAAAATAATTGAATATAGTGTTACAAATAAATAGATGAGAGACAGTGTTCTCAAGATAGTGCATGCTATCTTAGACACTTTTGGTTGAGATAATTTCTCCTTTGGTTGAGATAATTTCTCACCAAACACACACCAATATAGGAGTTACCTAAACTAACTCCTATCTTAGAGGAACAACCCAAGAGTTAGGCACAAATTCCTAACTTGAAATATCTTAATTAATTAATTTATTTTTTGGATTTATTATTGTTTTGTGAGAGAGGCTAACATTCCCCCCCCCCCCCCCCCCCCAATGATAAATCCAAAATAAGAATGAGGAACCATCTTTCAAGTTCTCATGTTGATCCTCAAAAACATTGCCTGAAAAAACCGCCAAATCTAGATGCTGAAGAAACTGCAATATGAAAAGACTGAGTCATCTACATGACTGATTCATCTCGGAAGGATTCTTGACAACTTCATCATGTGCCAAGCCGCAAAAGGATCCAACTATCGTTTGCTTGAAAACAACATCTGGTGTCCACTGACACAAGTTGATGAATGCCCACTGGCATATTTACTGATGATGATCGCCCACTGGCTGAAGATGTCAAAAAACAACTCAATGTTGCTTTTGCTATGATGAAAGCTGCTCACTGCTACTTTGGCTGTCGATCGCCCACTAGCGAATTTGCTAATGCTCACTACTGATGAAAAATGCCCACTGGCTGATGAAGATGCCAATTGGCTACTTTGCTGATGTTGTCGAGACTTTCAGTCTGACAACCACTTGTCAATTTTATTGACATTGCCCCCCTTTGTCATCTGAAAGGAGAGACAATCTTCTCCAAAATATATCTAAACTCCCCCCCTTCAGGTGTAGGAGAGTTTCACTGTTGTACTCCCTCATTCAATTGCATGAGAATACCATCATTGGTTCACTGTTGGTTGCACTATGTGTGATTGTAGTCGGTTGTAGAACTGAGACAATGTTTTGACTATGGATGACCATTCCCAAGGATCGATCCATTTATATTGTATCTTCAATCTTGCTGATTTTTTTTGGTTGTGACATTTTTCTGAGGAATGATTGGGCTTGCCATAATGGCAACAAGGATGGAGATCAAAACACTGATCTTCCATATGACCGGTTCTTTGACAATGAGAACACTTCGATTGGACTTCAACTTCAGATTTCGTGCAATTCTATTTGTCTGCAACTTTTTTAGAACTTGATGAGTTGAGTTGTTCAAGAAATCCTACACTGACGAACTTAATTGGCTTGGAATAATCCAGGATATGTAAGTTGGTGTCATCAGTGACATATCCTAAGCCTCGTCGATTCTTGTTATTTTGAATCTCTTCCCAGGGCTTGATGATAGGTTTGGAAGAAATTTGAATTTGATCATGAACAGCTTTGACACTTGAAGTTGTTTGGATGAGTGATTTGGAATCAACATCTTTATCTTCATCTGTATGGTTGAATGACTTAGAAGAAGCACTCTTCTGTTGTAGCTCATCTCTTTGTAGTTGCGACTCTAGTTGGAGAAACTCAGTGGTTTCATGTGTTTGTTGTAGATGCCATGAAAGATCAGCAAGAGTTTCTTTACTGATGTGCACCATGTCTTCATCACTAGAGATGATAAAACGGTGAAGAACATTTAACAACTGAATATGCTGTGCCATCTAAACTTGCTCACTTGAAATCAAGCTCTCGTCATAGATGTCGTGCTGTGAACTGTTTCACTTGATTTTGTTATTTGAATTATAGGCTCGCTTGTTATGGTTGTAGAACTTTCTTTCTTAAACTCTAGAATTCACGCTCGCTTGATGACAATTGTGTTTGTGTGAATGCTCACTTGTCTTACTTGATGACTTCACGCTCACTTGAAGGAATAGTCACGCTCGCTTGATGTCGATCTCAACTTGCTTGATTGGTGTTAGAGTTGGACTTGTTTGGTTGCTTTGATGGTTGTTGCAATGAACTTCATTCTGGCTTACTTGAAGGTTTGAACCTTGTACTGTTTTGACACAAATTGCTTGAATGAATACTCACGTTCGCGTGCAGGAGATGTGAACTTGTTGTTTGTTTCATTTAGAGTTAAAACTCGTGGACTCACTTGATTCTGCTTAAAGGAAGGGTGTCGAACACTGTTGAAAATGCACCCAAAAAACACTTAATGATTTAATGACTCATAAAAAACAAGGAATTCACTTGTCTTAATTTGACTAAGTTGAAGAGAATTGATGCGCTTGACTTCTGATCAAATAAAAAACGTGGGTGTCGGTTTCAACCGAGAATGCACCCTTACAATTCAATGTAATTTGAGTTTGATTACACATTCAATAATGTTGATGTAGACTGTGCTCTAAACCTTTGAAGTTTACAGATTCATTAACTTGATTGTAGTGATGTAGACTTTGCTTTGAAATCTTGGAGTTTGTAGATTCATGAACTTGATTGTATTGTGAATTTGTTTGTTAAGGTAGAATGCCGATGTTGAAAACTTTGATTAGTTGTTGTATGTGTTGAGCTTAATTATCCTTCCTTGTAACTATTTTGTTACAAGTGTTGTGCTTGTTTGCATTGAACTTTATGTGTGTTAAATGAGATCATTTATGTGTCAAAACTAGACACAGATCATAAGCAACAACATGAAGCATGCACCATCGTCAACACACTCTTAGTGTACCTAAGATCCCCTTATTCAATTTCGGGTAGATCTAGGACATAATCAACACAAAAAATGATATCTTTATTAAATTTTGGAGTACATAATCATCAATTTCTCAAGCAATGAGAATGTCAAGCTCACAAATACTTGAAGCAACTTTGAGTCAAATCTCTCAAAATCTCTCTCAAAATAAAATATTACTTTGGAGTATATGATTGACTTTTGTCTAAAAAAGACTTTACTTATCACTCCAAACATACCACTTTTATCAAGTTTCAATGGTCTTCTTGGCTGCTTTTCCACATAGGCTTTAAACACTTCAAAATGTTCAAATACATCTACATATTTTCAGAAAGTAGATAGAGACCTTGCTTGAAAAATCATATATAAGTTAGAAAACACCTGCATCGACCCACAAATAGCTGAATTAGTCAAGTTTCACTCGGCTGCTGGGGACCTTCAATCCTAAAGAGGGACATTTTCATGCCTAATAAATTTCTGAAACAATCAAAATGTGAGACTTCCATTCACTTCATCACTAGAAGTAGTCAAAGAGAGGAGCTGCCCCGCCATAGTTACTACAAGTTTTAGAAGCAACCCGAACCCTCATGTTCTAGCATTGTGAGAACCTCATTCATCCCACATAACAAACTCCATAAACTTGAAGGTCGCTTCTTTAGTGCTGCTAAGGAAATCTGTTTCGGTATCTAAAAATCTTAAAACCCAACAGATATCAAGGCAAGTTGCCTCAACACTAAGTTCATTAATTAAAAAAAACTATTTTAGGAGTGAAAATCTCAAAACCTTGATTATTTAGCAGTGATTGCTTCAATGCCCGGTCCATTAATCCAAAATAACTATTTGGGTTTCCCAAAATGCCAACACCTAATTCAAATCAGGATTTACTGCTCCAAATATCCAAATTCCAAACAAAATATTACCTTAGCATTGATTATTTCAAAATCTTCTGCAACTATTTCAAATACCTTTTGAACCAACCAATACAAAACAACCCTCAAATGTCCGAGTGGACCATTTCCATTAGCCACAGATTCAAGAAGAAAACTGCTTATCCCAACATTAACATAAAAAGCAGTAACATACCAGGTGTAAATAACAACTATGCAACCATTGCATCTTATATTTATAGCTTGAAGGTATCCAATTACTTAATCACAATAATATTACAGGTCCATCTTTGTCGATATCTTGGTTTAATGCATATCAGAAAACAGTGAAAACTAGCTCATAACTCAAAGCAAGAAGAATAAACATCATGATTTTACTCATGGCTGATGGTGGACTTCCTTATGACAGGTTCAGTAGAGGTAATGGATCGGTGGAGGTAACGGATTCTTCACTCATGAATCTTTCGGCCACGGCCATGACAACCATATTCTTACAATTATCAAATCTTGCAGAGATTGTTGCTCGGCATAACATAAAAGATTTGTTTGATAACAACTTCAGGTCTTTCTCGTTCTTTCACTGCAATTGAAACCTAGCAAATCTTAGAAGAGACTGAGTGATCTCGAAATGCCAAGAAGTTGCCACAGATAGTTTGTTACCTCAAACAGTGAAATTTAGCACAAAATCATGCCACAAAATTCTGCAAGGAAATTCACTGTCTTTTTGTGAACAGAATTTGTCCAGTTTTGGGAAATGACCCACAGTAAGCAATGGGAACCACTTTAGCTGATAATGAAATTGGCCAAGTTCAGGAATTAATAAATTTGGCTTTATACAACCTATGATGGCTCATTCATGGGAGAAGAAATGCAGCCCACGTCCTCTACTCTTCGGCTCTTGCACCAGTCTGCAGGGTCGTGTGATGCTGGTTCCCATTCAATGTTCACAGAAATGGGACCTTTGCTCCAGCGCTTTACCACAACACTCCACGATACTGACAAGGGCTCCCTCAACAAAATTGAGCGCCTGACCTAATCTCACCACATCGAATTAATTGATTACACCACGCAGAAATTTTGATTACTCCTAAGCAGCTGGGCTGGCCTAGGAAGCTTGCAGCCATCAAGGGAACAACGATAAACACCACCAATCTATGATTTCATGTTGTGGAGCTCACAAATATCACCATGGCTCCTCTTGCAGAAACTGCGAAACTGAGATCTTGACACAGGGTTATTTGGCACGTCGCAACAGCAACCAATTTCTTCATGAGCTCACACCAGTCGACACTAATGCTCCCACCGTGAATTGAAACCAAATCTCACGCACAGGTAGTAATCATCTAAGCTCTGATACCATATAATATAGATACATATTGCAGTAAACATAGATACAAAACTGGACAAAAATATAGTGGTGGAAAAGGCTGAAGCCTCATGGCTTCCTCAGGTATTCTCTCTCATTCTCTTAAAAATAATTGAATATAGTGTTACAAATAAATAGATGAGAGACAGTGTTCTCAAGATAGTGCGTGCTATCTTAGACACTTTTGGTTGAGATAATTTCTCCTTTGGTTGAGATAATTTCTCACCAGACACACACCAATATAGGAGTTACCTAAACTAACTCCTATCTTAGAGGAACAGCCCAAGAGTTAGGCACAAATTCCTAACTTGGAATATTTAATTAATTAATTAATTTTTGGATTTATTATTGCTTTGTAAGAGAGGCTAACAAACATAAACACATTAAGAGTGATTAAACTAATTAGACATCCTTCTCATCAAAACTCTAGTTTCTGTACACACTTTCCTCAAATAAAACCCACATGTATATGCACTTTTCAAGAAACAAACCTCGCGTACATGTGACTTACTAGTATCACACCCCACATGTGTACATGCCTTGTAGGCTATAAAACCCGCAGATAGATCTGCAATTTCAAAATCAAACCTTCACTGCAACATAAAAATTTAGACATACCCAGATCTTGACATACACAAAAACATCACGCATCAAGACACTATCAACACAGATCAAGTAACCTCATAATTAGGATTGTCATCTCAGATCTATTGGATTTGATCCATCATCAAATTCCTGGGAGCATACTTAGTTTTAGATCAAGTAAGCCATCAATAGCCCATTACATGCATATTTTCTTCAAATCTAAATACTCATAAAATATTCATCATTTGCACACAATGTCACTTTGATCTTGATCTCCTTATATGGCTTAGCCCTTATCCAATACCATAACTCAAAACCATACTTCAGCTAATGGTTTTCTTAAACAGGATCAAAACATCCATTATTGGGCTCAATACCATAGGGAAATACCATGGTAAGGATACTTGGTATTTATAATATCATGGTGCGAAATTTGTACGTGTCTTTACTTCCTCATTCCCATGTGTGTACGCAGATTTTCTTAACATAACCAGCATATACTTCTTGAATTTTCAACTTTGTTATTCCTCTTCCTCTAAACTATTATGCCTTTGATAAAATTATCTATCACATGTAGACACATCTTGTTTACATCTTCATCAAGTAGATTTCCATAAAAGGACAACTCATCAGATAGGTTTCCATCAAGGACAACACATAATTCATAATGCCAACAATCTCCCCATTTGGACTTGATGGAAACCACTTTGGTGTTTTGTCACCACAACATGTAGATACCTACAAAACACATCAAGCTAAGCATCAAGGTTTTTCAAACACCAAGTTACCCTCCCCCTTTGACATCAAATACAAAGGGCTGACCCTTTCTGAATGAAGGCTTCTCTATTGAGTGTCGTAGATTTGAATTGCTGAGTAGTAAATGCTGACCATGCTCCCCCTGGGCACATGATGCAATTTTTGATGAATCTACAATGAATTACATGATTCCATGAATCATATGACTTGTCCTATCACTAAGGACTCAAGATTACACCAACTTCCCAAGCACATTGGGGTTACAAATTACATCACATGTCCAAAAGGACGTGACCAAAATAGTCCATACATGATTGAATTTGACAATGAGTACATCATGGTTCTTTACATGACCTTTACATCAAATGATAGATATGAAATTTATAACCAAGAAAAATAACCTCAATACTACCATGATAGTAATTAGCAACTATCATATTCCATATATGATCTGCATGATAGCATCTTTTAGCAGCACCAAGAACAACAACCTGCACATTTCCATAATCAATTCACAAGATAAGACAATTTAGCTTCAATATCATCAACCTGTGACCAAATATGTATCATATAGAGGTCTACTATCAACTCATCCTCTTGAACTCATCAAGGCCAACTTTCTCTTTTCCCTTAGTATAAAAATCCTTAATACATGTTCATCAAAGCATATTTCTTTATGCATCAACCAACCATACGCGATGTCTCCAAGAAGTAATAACCATATCATATCATGTATATGTGTACGTACCATAGTCATCATTCATGACACCAACATCATCATCAAGTAATCATAGCAAGAACTGCATGCTCTTTCCACAACAACCACCAACATATCAAACATGTATCATTACTAGGGAGTTTTCTAACATCCCACATTTGCTAAGAATCAATAATTATTTACAAACTTATGCATCAATCAACATATGTGAGTACCAAGCATGTCATCATAAAGTAAGATATAGAGACATATCATCATTCCTTAACATCATCAATATGAGACTATATGCCATGTCTTCATGAAACCTGCAGTAACACCATTCTCTTGGCCCATTTTCTTCATGCAAGAAGAAATATCACACCAACATAAACTTAATTAATCATTCATAATATCCTTATCTGTAATTCATCCATCATAGAGATATTAGTATGTATCTAACTTCTCATCAATGAGAAAACCAAACCATGAGCTCACCATAATTTGTCAAACTTTGTTAGTAACTCATCTCCTTGATACCATCAAAGGAAAAAATCCTAAAACAATACACCATATGAGAGCCAAGCACTCTAGGAATCATCATCCATAACTGCACCATATGCACATCATAAATGCTAGTAGCATGACATGATACGTCATTTAAATACTTTAGAAATAGAAGCATCATCACCATTGATAAGCATCATTATGTATCAAGGAATTCTAAAGAAAACATAATGCCAACAACGCATAATAGAAAATTCTCCCCTTGAACTTGTGCCCATTGATCACTGTTAGATATGATCATATCATCTCATCTATCAGTTAAAACATCAAAGGATCTCCTTCAATCGGTTATCCGTCAAGCCATAAAAAAATTATACAAGCCAGAAGCACTTTCAAATAGCATGAATGAACTGTAGTCATTAACCGTTAGAAACATGAAGCCAAGTAATAATTGTATGAATTCTATCAGATCCTTTTCTTGATTATGCCCCATAGTTTCCTCATCATACCAAGATATACATGAGTATTTAGTTCAGAACTCGCGTATACATGCGACATGTCTTTATAGGATCCACATGATTAAAGTGAAATACTGAAGTTTCACACTCGTAGCTCCCCTTGAGTCTGTTCTGTCTATACCTATGCATTGTTACTACACCAGAGGCACTGTCAGTGGTATAAGTAATATGAAAAACAAAAACAACCATGGGAGTCATCATGAAGAAAAAACAAGTATTACACCCCCTGAGGTTACACATCACTGGTCCCGAGGATCTGATAATCATTTTCTATTTTTCATGAGTTCAAGTACCTCTCAGTACTTCTGTAGTCATTGTCAGAAGTATTCATTTAAGAATAATGGACTGCAATGGGTGCCATCTTCTTTTACTCTGAGTCTTAATCTTTCTCATATTTATGAGAATTTCGTTCTTCAAACACACATAATTTATCTGGATTTCTATATCCTCTTGTTATGCCTTTTCCAGTTACTTAATTCATGACCTTACACTTGGTTGATGTAAATACAATTATATTTCCCTTATTTTCCATTTGACCTGCACTCAAAATATTCTCCTTTAGCCCTTGAACTAATAAAGCATCAGTTGTTGCTCTAGTTTTATTAATTTTGGCTTTACCTTGTCCAAAGACTTTTGCTTAAACCTTAGTTCCAAGAATAACATTACCATGGTGGTTCTTCGTGAGAGACTCCATTTTACTCTTATCTCTAGTCATGTGATGAGAACATCCACTATCTATGTACCATTCATCTTCATCTTCAAATGAGAAGAGAGAAATACCACACCTTATATGTTCTTCTTCTTCCTGGTTATTGTGAGAAATGTTGGTGGATCCATATTTTCTAGGTATTCTGACATTGATATTCTTATCTAGTTTCTTACCATGTTGTCTGCAGTGATCCGTAGACTTATTCTTGCACTTTTTACTACATTCGTAGACTTATTACAAGCATAACATATTATGTGTTTCGTATTCCTTCTATTGCAATCAATGGCTTTGTGACCAAACATACTGTAAGAAACACAATATCCCTTAAAGTACCTGGAAGCTGATGATATTTCTTTGAGGCAGTTATTTTATTTAAACATTCTACTTTTGCATTTGCCTTCAATGTGTCCATAATTATGACATATAGAAAATTCAATATTATTGATCAGAGGAGAAAATCGATTAACACTTCTATAGTTAGGAGTAAATTATTTCCTTCAAATATTTTCTTTCCTTGGTTGTTGATGAGGTTTACTTCTTAACTCTTTGTTGAGAAGTTTCTATTTTGCATTAGAATTCCTTGCCTAAGCTTGTCAACTATATTCTCCTTCAATGGTTTCATGAAAACCATGACCATATTTGATGACAGGAGACCTTTGATTGTTAATAATATTAACCAAAATCTTAGTACTATCTTGAAAGCACAAATGTTTACCCTTTTCTTCTAATTTATATTTTAGGATATTTACCTCAACCTGATATTGCTTTTCCTTTTCTAGATACTACTTCTTCATAATTTCTTCAACCTTTCTTCCTTCCTCCATTCGCTGTTTTAATTTGAGAATCTCTTCTTTCAACCCATTTTCTTGTTCTTCAAATGCTTGAAGTAGTTCTTCATTTTGCTTATCTGATTTTTCAAGATTTTCTCTTAGAGAGATGATCCCAACTTCAATACCTTCACAATATTGGTTAGATACCATACTAGTATGATCCTTGTTATCATAAGCCTGCAACTTATCTTTAAGATTATCAATCTTTTTCAAAGCAAGATCTGTGAAAATTCCCAGTCTCAAGGAACCCCTACTGCAGCAAATCTAAATCTACTTAACCTACCTGATTTTAATGTACATTATCAAGTTATTCTATGAATACTGAAGAAAATTACTTCTACAGCCTACACCACTTAAATATTTGAATACATGAAACAAAAAACTGAGCAAAGAACAAGATACATAGGACACAGTTATTTTTGGACAAAATAGTCCCTCGAAAAACCCAATGCGGGAAAACCGATGCAACAACTCTAATGGTTTTATATTATTAAGAATTAATTCTAAATAAAATGTTGGAATCCCTCCCAACAATCTAGTGACAGAGAAAATACAATGGCGAAAAAACAGGGTGAGTTTTAGCTAACTTCACCAGGCATATTCCAGCTGATCTGGCAGCAAAAATTGCTAACTTTGGCTACCTTTGCACTGGCCCTGCATAGGTCCTGTGTCAGCCTTACAAGCTTTTCATCATCTATACTCTATCTCTTCTTCCTATTGCATCAAGCTTCTCAGATGTTCTGGTAGTTCCCTGCTAGTTTCATCCTTTTGTATGGAGGGCATCTTCTACTTCTGCGCTGGCCCTTTTGTCTCTATGCTAGGCCTGTGTCAGCCCAGATTGGCCCAACGTCAATCCTCTTGGCTACTGCACTGCCTCCAATAGCTTCTATTTGCCTCTTTGTCAGTACTCTAGAACTATCCTACCCATCTACTACAGAATGACCATCTAGCTCAAATTTCTCAGCTTCCTAGACCTAGAAGTCGAACTCTGGATCAATTCGTTCTCTTCGTGTGTCTTTCTAATGAACCCCAAGCCTTGTTATTATACTTTCTTGTTGAGACCTAACTGACTGAGATTAAGTTTCTAATCAATGACTAAGATTAAAACTTGACTTAATCCACCTTCTAGATCATTCTCGCCCATATTTTGATTAATACCCATTAATATTTTACTTTTCCTAAGTTTAGATGTAGGAACCCCATTAAAAATATTAATTATTTTAATAAAATACAATTGAGGTGGAATTTCACCAAACAATTTATGGGTTCTTTAGAACTCATGTGCCTTGGCCTCTCCACCAATTTTCACGGCTAGAGGACATCCAATGCTACCACAAACTAATAAGATCAAGTTTTGTTCTAATATCAAAACATTCTTCTAACTTGTATTCTTTTGAACTAGCAACTCCATTTGTCAATTTGGAAACATTGTTAGATATAATATTACTTGAGAAATCTTCCTTTGAGACTTCTTCATGTAGTTCTTGTAGATTATCCCACACATTCTTTGCAGCAGCATAATGCATAACCTTATTCAATATTGAATTAGATATGCTACAAAAGATGTTACTCAAAGCCTTACTATTCTTTTACACTTCCTTCTCTGATGGAGGAAACTTGGTGTAACCATTGCACACTAGATGCTAGATATCAAAATTCATTAGATTATCCTTAATCTTTTCTTTCCATTGTTGATAATTATATTTTCTTAGCATAGGTACATATGTATTGTCCATTGATTCTAACTTGCCTTGATCTACTTCTTCAAGAGGCATAATTTTTTAATTTGTTTTCTCTTTAGAGCGCTTACTCTCACTTTTGACCATAAGTGAAATCTCAGTGGTTTCACTATCATAATCACTGTCGTTGTTGCATAGAGAAGAAAATGGTTCACATTTTGAGCAAAAATCCATACCTGATGATGCTTCATCTTCTTCATTCTTGATCAATAGAAAGCGAGTTGCTCCCAAACTTGAATATTTGCTGACATCTATAACTGCTACAGAATCTGACATACTTCTATCAAAGCTTTCAATAAAAGTACCCTTTTCTTCTAGCCCATCAAACTCATTATTACTTTTATCTTCAAATTCCATAAGTAAGTGACAATCTTGATCAGAATCACCTTCTTTACCATCTAAAAGACCATCATTGTATTCATGCATATAAAACATTATCTTGTTTCCAAACTTCTTCCTATTTATTTTTGTAGCTTCTTTTCCTTTCTCTTGATTTTCTTTATAGGGACACTTACCAACATAATGGCCAACTCTACCACAAAAAAACATTTGAAAGGAAGCTTACCTCTAAATTTTCTTGTACCCACTTGAAGTTTCTTTACGAAGTTTGCCTCTTATTCTTTTGATACATAACTTGATTATTACTTTTCTTTTCCTTTTGCACTGGCTTTGAAGGTTGATTCTCTCATGTTTGAAGGAGCACCTTTCCTCATCTCAAATGCTAGCAATATTCCATGGAGTTGTTCAAGTGTGAGAGTTTTTAGGTCCTGCATTTATTCAATAGCAGGTACTTTGGAGTCGAACTTCGGAGTTAGAGATCTCAAAATATATTCAACAATAGTATCATCTTTTATTTCTTCACCAAGTTTTCTCATGGAATTAACAATTTCATCTACTCTAAGAAAAAATGTTGCAATTCTTTCATCATCATGCATCTTCAATGTCTCATACCGTATTCTGAATGTTTTAAGTTTAACACTTTTTACGTTGGTGTCACCCTCATAACTTTGGATCATCTTATCCCACATTCACTTTGCTATGTTTCACTGCATTACATTCACAAATCGGACTCATCCACACTTCCCAAGATGGAGTTTAAATCTTTTGTATTGGTTTCATACTATTTATTTCCTACATTATTTGCAGGAATAGGGGCTAGATATTGATATCCACTTTCAACAATTTCTCATAGATTAGCTCCTAGTGCCTGCAAGTATGCTCTCATCCTAACTTTCCAAAAGATAAATTTAGTTCCATTAAATATAGGAGGTTTGATAGAAAATACTCCTTTGTGTCTACTCATCTTAATAGATCTCCTTCAAGCGATCAAGATTTTTCCAAAGGACTTGCTCTGATACCAATTGTTGGGAAAAATACTGAGGGGGGGGGGGGGGTGAATCTAGTTTTTTTAAACAATAACCTTTTGAATTTCATATCCTGATTTCAGTACATGAATTTAATGAAGGTCACTCGAATGTGTATGTGATTGTTATTAAGACAACTAGTGTATATCTGGTAAACTTACTTTTCAATTAATTCATCTTTTGTTTATCTTAAGTGAGTGCATCAATATTTCATTCAACATTATATAAATAGTAACCATTTGTAGTAAGAAAAAAATAAACCATCACACATAATCAACACACATGAACACCATGATTTAATGTGGAAACCTAATGTGTGAAAAATCCACCACTGTTGTTGTTTGTGTCTTCTTTTACTATAAAAAAAAAACTTCTTACAATCTTGTACTGGTGCAGACTCATACCAGCATGTAGGCAGCCACTTACAGAAGGCTACAACTTTCGATTGTTCTCCAACACCCACTCGAAGGGAGCACCAACCCCTTGATCTTGTTTACTGGCACCCACTGAAAGGGAGATCCAACACCCTAATATGATTTACCAGCTACCATTTGAAGGAAGCTGAAGATACCTCATTGAAGGCTCCAGCCCTTAAAACCCCCGGGGACCATGTTTCATAAATTTTCATACTGGATCCATGTACTACAACAGATCACAGCTTGTAGGTCATGTTTCATCAAATTTTCAGGCTAGACCCACTACCAACATTTAAGCCCAAAACCAATCATCAAAAATGAAACTTATCACTATAACTCAACCATTGAACCAACCAATCATTGAAACCCAATCAATGAATCAACCAAATCAAAAAAAACTTAACCAATCAATTGAAACCTAAACTTTAACGATGACAACAGTTAGATCAATGTAACGAGAATACTAATCAACACATTGAACATCACAGAAACTAGATTTTGTTACTGCAAACCCTGATTAATCATATATCAAAATATATTCACTACTTTATAGTAGCAAACCTGTGTGTACATGCTTTCCATGAAGCATACCTATGTACATATCTTAAATCATTGAGTTCTGAAAACTGAAGCACTATAATTTTGAAATAAATAATGAATCATACTCAAATCTATTGCATCATTTTGAAACAACCACATAACCTTCACAGAACATCAATCACAAAAAATGACTATCATCATGATTCTTCAACCAATCAATACTTAATCAAAAAATCATTGTTTAAGCCTAGCTCATCAAGAAGACTTCATTGAATAACAACAGAAACACATCAAGACTAATTAAATTGATCACACATCCTTCTCATCTAAACCCTAGTTTATATATGTGCTTTCCTCAAAGAAAACCCACGTATACGCGAAATACTAGTATCACACCCCACGTTTGTACACGCATTGCAGGCTATAAAACCCATTGTTGGAGAGGTAAATCCCCTCTACGGATAGAGGTGATCCCTACTAGCCCAGAGCGGGTCTAGCAACAATCAAACAATGCTATCACGCAAGTTCCTAATTGCAAATAAAAGGTAGGTGATGAAGAACTACTTGAGTTCCAATGCTTTTGTTCGTAGAAGAGACGTCACCCACGCTCCTTTGCCTTGGGCGGTCACAATCCTCCACTATCCTCATGAATGGACACCTGCACACAAAGAGAACAACACAAACACAAGCGTGAAATCTAATATATGCAATTATACATCAGTCAGGAAGGATATAACTCAACATCAATCATTACAAAGACAATGAGAGTGGAACCATAATGATAGTCATCTATTATCAATAATCAACAAAGGAGAATACAACCAGCGTCCTGACGTCAAGTCCTCCTTTGGCTGGGTGCTCAGCTACACAAGTCTTGCAAAGCTTGAAGGGATGAGGGACAAGCCTCTCACTCTTTGTGACAAGATTCCACTTAGGTCAGCCTTATGGACACAAGAAGGCTCTTGCATCTCTAATCTCTTGTATCTTTCGTTTCACACCCAGTATATCACTACTACTACTAGCTTGCTAAGGCATGGAGACAAGCTTTTATAGATGCACGGGGAAGACATATGACAATTCACAACAATCAGGATTTGGCTTCATCACTTGGAACTTCTATGGAATGGTGGCAAACTACTTCCATTAATGAGATTCAGATGCCAACCATCCTCACTTAACTTGGATTCAGTTGGTGAATGAGTTGGATAGAACTTTCGGAGGTTGATTGGTTAAAAACTTTGCCCAAAAAGGTTGGCACGATTGCGACTCTGGGACAGAGCACTAATGGCGCACCCCTTTTATAGGATTTTCCCCATTGGCGCGGGCAGAACACAGTGGGCCAGCGCTAATGTAAAAAGGGCTATTTTTAAGGGCAAGGTGCAGGAGATGTCTTCAAGGCATATGAAGCTCATGTTCAGAGGAGAATGATGCAAGTGGTTTGAAGTCTTGTCACTTCTCACAAGTCCTGGAATGTGTCCTCCAAGGTGCAGGAGAGGGGTAACAGGAACGGTGACAAATGGTGACAAATTACTGTGGATGGAATGAAGGTTCACTTTCGAGATCTTGGAAATACTTGACTTGTATTTTACGAGATCTTAATCAAAAGACTCAATTTGGAAAGGGAGTTGTTTCATTTTTTAATGAGGTTGACATAGGAAAAGAACTATCCTCATAACTCTGATTTCATTTTTTAACGAGCTTGACACAAGATTGAGAACTATGCTCAGACAGACCCAGTTTCATTTTTTAAGGAGCTTGACATAGGAAAGTGAACTATGCTCCGACTGAACTTCATCATAATGAACAGGAAGTTGGGGCTTCCAAGAGTGGCTCTCCCGGTGGGAGGTCAACATCTCAGAAGTCAGGACCCAATGCCCCTAGGACACTATGCACGATGGCGACATCACTGGATACAGGTATGGGATAGGTGGCCACATAGTTGATTTGCAGGGGGGTAAATACAACTGGTGGATAAAAACTAGGAGTGGACGACAACTGCGCAGGAGGCATCGGGGGACTAACGAATGACAATTGGTCGATAGTCACCATTCTTCCATCGTGTGGAAAGCAAACCACACGGAAAAGTGAAGAGACAAGGGCCCCCATAGCATAAACATAGTCGTGACCAAGGAGAAGACTGAAATATAAAACACCTTGGGTAACCAATACGTCGATATAGACGGTTTTACCTCCCAAACTAATAGGGAACTTCGGGAGGACTCCTAGAGATGGATAGGCTCCTCCGTCGAAAGCCAACAGATTCTGCGTGACTGGCCCGAGCTGCGGGGAACCTAAAGCTTGCCAAGTAGTGTACGGAAGAAGACTGACCGATGCACCTTCATCCAGAACAGTGCCAGGTACTGCCTTATCACAGGCAAGTACCGTAATCTGGAAAGGCACATGGGATGGGAGGCGGAAAGCGGCCAGGTGACTCCAATCAAAGGAGATGGCCAAACTACTTGGTGGGGGAATCGTATGATCGCCCTCATGCTCCATAGGAACCGAAGAAGGACTTTCAGGAGTAGCTGGGGTAGGGGAGTCATTTTCAGACTCAGGGGAATCTAAGGAGACGAGAAGAACATGGGAATTACGCCCTTCCAAAATAGAGTGATCAGGTGGTGAACTCAAGTCGACACTCTTTCCGACCAATAGTTGGTCTGGAACAGGCTGGGCAGAGCCAGGTTCAAGAAGTGGAGGCTGGACAAGAGAGAAATTTGAACCAATCTCGTTGTCAGTAGGGGGACGATTTGCAGCTGCAGAAGGATGTTGATATCCAACGGGGAGTTGGGGTGAGGGAGCTGCGAGACTTTCCAAGACGTCGGAGGCTTTATCCATGAGTGAACAAAGGTGAAGGGGATGATTGCCTTCACAAAGTCTGAAAGGGATTCGAATCTTCCCTTTTCCTTTACTATTCCCAACTGATAGGGCAGCATCGCCGTGAGATTCATAGGGCGATGAAGGGCAGGCCGGATCGCGGGACCATACTTCTAAGACCATGGGAATGCCAGGACAATCGCGAAGAAGGTGGTCATCCTTGCACAATCTACAAGGAAACTTGACCTTCCACGGAGGAGCAGAAGGTGGCCCGACTTCAGGTGTACTCGAGGGGTAGCTGCGCTTTTAGCCTCTCCTTTGAGAGCCTTCTTCTTCTTCGTCTTCTTCTTCTTCTTCTTAGCCACCTGGTTACTCGAATCGAGACTTTCACCAGGCGAAGTAGAAGATGAGGATGTAGAAGTGGGCGGAGAAGGGGAGAGGTCCACCTTAGAATCAACATGATTTTGTTCAGGTGGAGGGACTGATTGATCAGTAGGTGAGACGGCAGGGACCAAAGAGGTTGAGAACAACCAAATAGGCAACCCAACAGTTAACCCTGGGAGGGACAACGTTGCCATGTAAGGAGCACCAACATTCCCGAGAGGAGGGAAATGACCAGGATTCCTGTCGGGGGGGAACTTGGGTTGGTGAACCCCGAAAAAGTTTCCATCAAGAACGAAAAAGAAACCTACTCAAGCTAACGCGAACAAGACCTAACCGGGTAAATGTGAACGCAGCCGAATAAATTTTAAGAAAGAGGAACTTAACTTGAGCTTTTCATGTTTTAAGAGTCGAGAAAAGGACAAAAAGGTGACTCTAGTCGCCTCCGAATGTTTTGTGAGCTCGAAGTGACAAACTGCTCAAGTGAGCCTTTTCTTTTAAGGAGTCTGAAAAGGATCAAAAGTGACTACTCTAGAGAAACTAGGAAAAGGGTTTACCAGACAATCCGTAAAACTGCTTATATACCCTGGCAATCATATGAAAACCGAGGACTTTCCGTACTGCAGTTAATCTTCCCGAATGCTGTGTTTGGTGCGTTACGACTTGTAAGGTGGAAGACACAACTTCCTATGGATCAAGGATGATAACTTAGTGGCGTCTCCCCATATATACGCGACGGTACATGGGAGCACAAGTCCGTACTAGACCACAGTTGAATCACACAAGGAGGAATCACCCAACCGTAATGTGAAACAATAGTGACTAGGTTTAACGACGCCGGAGCACGTCTCTAGCCTAGACCTCTAGAATGTAAGTGTTAAGTTCCAATGCGTTGTTAATTTTATTCAATTCATTTTAAAGTTGATCTTGAGTTATGTTTCAATTTTCAGGTCCTATCGTATATAATCTCTCAAAATCCCTAAATGCAATCTATATGCCAAAACATGTCATTCCATTTGATGAATGCTAATTAGAAGAGCGTTGAAGAGCTTTCATGCAAATGAAATGATCACAAAAAAACAAGGAACTTCCCTATTGCAGCTAATGGAAATTAACAAACTTTTCTTTAAGATCACTAATCACTAATCAAAATGAAAAGCTTCTAATTCTCATTAACTAATACAAAGCAAAAGAGATTTTTCTTTTTGATGATGGCAGAATGCACTAAACAACTTTGAGAAATGACAACAAACAAATTCTATTCAATACAAGCCCATCCAGTTCTTTAAATCACAAAGCAACCCTCCAAAGAACAAGAAAGATCCCAAAGACAACAATGAGCCGTGTGATCTAGGCTCAAAGTGAGACGAAGCAAATCACCCAAATAACGCAACCAAATGATTCACAACTACCAAACAAGTGTAAGGGAGCAAACAAAAGAGTCGACTGGACCACAAAAGACCAAAAACACCTAAGGGAGGCTTGACACACAAAGCCACTAGATGCCCTAGGGCTAGAAATGTGAAATCGATAGAAAATGGCAAACACCCAAAGGGTAAAGGTAATCTACGCAATTGTAATCTATGCACAATTCACTTGAAAAGTATGCAAATGTAATCTATGCACAAATGAGAATCCTAATTATGCAAGTGTGATCTATGCAAGAGAATTCTCAAACACAAGATGATTCTAATGTAATCTAAGAATCAATCAAGTGCAAGTCGAGAAAATTGGGTGAGAGTTCCAAAGATCAAAAAATAAAAACACTCAAAGGCGATTAACACTCATACACAATTTAGCCCCCCCCCCCGGCGAATGAGGGGAATTTTTTTTGCAAAAACAAGATCAAAAAGATGCAAAATTGTGAAAAGACCGAGACAAACCTCCAAGTAATGACCAAAGGAAATCAAATTTAGAATTTCTCAAAAAAGAGACTCAAAAACCCAATTGATAAAAGCTTAAAGCAGGAATGCCAATGAAATTATAAACCAAGGAAAGCTTTCAACAAGTCACATGCAGGTATGGGCAGAGGATAACAACTACTAAATCAAACTAAAACTAAGTTAAAGAGTAAAATTCAAAATTTTTAAAATTTTAGCAGGGTACACAGGTTCAGAGTTTACACAGGTGCGTGTATGCTATGTGCACAAAGTAAAAGTGCATACAGGTATGCACTGTGCTACAAGCACAGACTGTGGACTTCAACTAAAGTAATGAAAAATAAAAAGCAAACCTAAATCCACTAAGTCTACCCAAATCCACACACAACAAGCCAAAAACAGAAACAAAAAGACAAGTTTCTCAAGTCAAAGAAAAATGAGGAAAACAATTAAGTCCCCAGCGGAGTCGCCATTTTGTCACGCGGAATGAGTCGATCTTGCGGACAAGATAGACCTTCCTAGAATCTAATGAAGACCTAATGAAAAACAAACCAA